>BPLR01000075.1:0-135512 GCA_021605095.1 Caerostris extrusa | reverse complement strand
GGCGCTAGAAAACCCTACTATGAGTGATAAATTTCTGGCGAGATTTTTCGGGACTTAACTTAAACTCTTTAACAATAAACTCTTAACAAATGCATATTCATTAGCTTTAGATTCTCTAGATATCAATTGGGTAATTTCAAAGCTAACAGTTCTAACAAATGAAACACAAAATCATTTTCTTATTCTTGACTCGTTTTGCCTTCGT
This sequence comes from Caerostris extrusa, assembly GCA_021605095.1. Taxonomy (NCBI): domain Eukaryota; kingdom Metazoa; phylum Arthropoda; class Arachnida; order Araneae; family Araneidae; genus Caerostris; species Caerostris extrusa. The sequence goes on along the minus strand of BPLR01000075.1, from coordinate 135,307 downwards.
TCAATTAAAATTTAAAATGAAGATAGAGTATATCTCCCTTCCTTTGGATTAAATCTCTAGATTAGATATCTTTAAATCAATCGATTTGTTTACTTTCGGAACATAAATAATACATTCAGTTGGCATGTGGAACAAAATTTTATTTTTTATTTTGAGCTTTAATTTCTCCAATTCCGGAAGTTCTTTTTCTTTTCCCGTTCCTCAATTTTATATTTGGCGACGGCGAAGTGCTGGAGCCAATTTAGACGTTTTCTAACAGTATTTCAAATAGATAAAATTTCATTGTGTTGATGATAGAGACACATCGCCAATAAAGAGTGCAAGAGATATTCCATTGAAATAGAATTATATTATTTAATATCTATTTGCAAGAGCCGCATAATGCAAGTGCTGCGTGATTCGCCGCCAGCATATCTTTCGAAACAAAAACTCAAAGACGTGTTATCAAACGCTTTTTTTCCATTGTTAAGGGCAAAGATTGTTTGTTCCTTAATAGGATTATATGTAATGATTGTACTGAATAGAATTAAAAATAACTAGGTTAAATAAGAGTCGACGGGTTTGACAATGAAATCTTCATGATTAAATTCCTGATGAACCAAGAGACATTAGTGGTGATACTTAAAAGTTTGCTTTGAAGGACTTGCATTTCATTTTCATTGGTGTTGAAAATTATACTTCAAATAAGGATTACATTCATTAAAGGGGGGATTACTTTGTGAAATAGAAGTATTATGTTAGATAGATGTAATGTTGAAAACGTTATTATGAGTTAGAGGGCGAGATGGTTCTTGTTCAGAAATCTATCATTTACATATTTAATATGGCTTCTATAAATACGTTTGTTATCTAGAATGAGTCCAAGTTATTTTAATCCAAGAATCGAATATTTTGGCTTATCTATTAATGAGTACATAATTTGAAATTTTATCTTGTTGTAACGTACACCATTTAATAAAGAATTTCTCATTGATTGCTGGTATATTTTATTAATAAAAAGCCGAAATAGGAGCACACTTTTCCAATAACAAAAAGTTAAAGAATTTTATAACTAATACATATTTGATAAAAAAATGTGCGTATTTTTCTAAGTCAATTTCAATTCGTCTTTTATTTTTTAATTTTTGTTAATAAATTTAGAATCACCCATAATCCAACCGCCATTTTCAAACTCCATCTAAAATTTTAAGGGAGTCATTTTAGAACTGCACTACTACCGTGCTCAAAAAGTAAGATCAATTATTTTTTTTTTTTCAAACACTCTTTATTTATTCTTCCAAATTTATTTCATCGCCTTCAAAGTAATCCCCATCGGACACAATACAATTATGCCAACTTTTTCCAATCCTCAATGCATGCTAAAAAGTCATCGGCAGGGATGGCCTTCAATGCACGCGGCGATTCACGTTGAATCTCTTCAATCGACTCAAAACGGTTTCCCAGGAGTGGTCTTTTTGAGTTTACGGAATAGCCAGAAGTCACACAGTGTGAATACGGTGGTTGTGGAACGATATGGGTTTCATATTTGTCGGAAGAATCAAAGCAGTGTGAGCTAGCGCATTCAGTGTTTCTGTTACCAATCGATATTTGACGCTTTTGAGGCCTAAAATGGAATTGGTCGGTCCTTTTGAAATTCCAACATCATCAGCAAGGTCTGTAATTGTAAATCGACGGTTTGCAAACACCTAATCATTAATTTTTAGACGTGAGCTTCGTCGGTTGAGGTCGGTGGTCGACCAGAGGGCTCTTCATCTTCAACGCGTTCTCTGCCTTCTTCGAACTGTTTATATCACTTCTAAACATTCCTTTACGATATAGGAATGCTCACCTAATGGCGTCTGCAACATTCTATACTTTTCCCAAACAAAATTTAATGCAAATTCTTTGCTCAATTCATTCAGACGTTTCAAAAATCGCCGGAATCAGTTTTAGCATCTCACAAAGCCAAGCGTAACTCAAGCACTAATGAATATTTTGGCGTCAAATTTCTCACAGATGTCAAGGACAGTGCCAGCAACCTAAAAAATAATTAAATTAAGAAATTTTAAATTGAAAATTGGTCTTACTTTTGGACACAGTAGTATGTGAAATTGCGGCTTCTTCAGTGCAGTATAAAATTCCCATTCGATGATAATTCAAAGTGGAAAATGAAAGAAAGATTTTCAAAGTGTGTATTTAAATCATGAAATTATTAAATGTTATTTACTACTGTTCTGTTCATTCTTACTAAAATCCAAATTAATTCATTCTATTTACTAAATCTAACAATTATTTTCTTCAACATGTTGTATTATGTAAGATATTACAACATTACATCATCTCTACATTGATCTTTTCCCATCTTAACATAATTTATTATAAATTTCGATTTTAAATATTAAAAAAAAAAAAAATTAATGTAGTTCTTCAGTCAGTCAGTTTGTAATTTTCGGAATTCCTTGACCCCGCAGGGGCCTAACTCCTGTCTGCAAAGTAGGAAGCATGGTATTAATGTAGTTCTTAAATAACATAATGCAGGTTTATATAGGAGCACAATTTGTCCAGTAATAGAGTTTTACTAGTTTAATGACTAATACATATTTGATTAAAATGTTTATATTTTTTGTAAATCAATTTAATTTAAACTTCAAATTCTTTATTATGCCTTAAATGTTTACAAAGTTAATACGATTTTTACTAATAAATTTAGAGTCACCCATAATAATAAGTTTTCAGGTAAATTTTAATGATCTTGTGGGAATATATAACAAACATTATATAAAATTTTAAATTAATCATTTTATGAAAATGGGGCTACTTTTTCATTATAAAACTCCCATTCCATGATAACTCAAAGTGGGATTTGAAATATATTTTAAAAGTGTGAATTTAAATAATGAAATTATCAAATATTATTTTCTATTATTAATTAAATTCGTTCTGTTTAACCAAAATTAAACAGTTGCTTTCCTCAACACGTGGTGTTATGTAAGATATTATTCCGTTACTTCTTAACGGCCTTTGAAGATATATAACACAATAATCCACCTTCATTTCAAACATCATCTAAAATTTTAAATGAATAATTTTTAAAACTGCACTATCCGAAAATACGACTAATACTGAAGTAGTCGTATTTCTCTCAAGCAGTCACTCTCATTCCAAGATGATTCAAAGTGTGATTTGAAAGAAAGACTTCAAAGTGTGAATTTAGTCATTATATTATTTATTATCATTAATTAAGTTCGTTCTGTTTACTAAAATTTAAAATCAAATACATGCTTTTCTTAACACGTGGTATCATGTAAGAACATTACAACATTGCATCATCTCTAAATTGATTGTTTTTTATATTTACATAATTTATTATTTATGTTTCAAGTAATAAAAAAAAATAATGTAATTTTTAACTAAATTAAACCTTTTTTTCATTAATTTTCTTTATATATTTATTTTTTATAAAATAATAGCACCGCACATAGATGTATATAAGTCTTGCCATATTCGTTGTTTTATCAGTAGTATGAAATTAATAATTTAATTTATTCTTTTTTTAAATTTATTCAATCATTTTATTTTAAGAGAATTCCTAAATATTCCCTATAATTTATTGCATTTTTCATATACAATACAATTTCTAATTTTTTAAATTTTTTTTTACTTTAATTAACTGTTGCATCATTGGTTCTATTTGGCGAAAACAGATAGAATTATTTTCGGTAACCGTAGTATATCCGCCATTTTACTTCTTGACATCATTGAGAAAGTTGCTATGTTGCCTGTGTCAATTTTGATTATTTCTATCATGAATGTGCTGATGAATTCTACTACTGCGAATAAATCCTACAATTACAATTTGCTTCTTGATTTCGAAAAGTTCTTTTACAAGCCTAGTTTTAGACCTTTATTCGAAGTTTTGAGTTATACATCACTTGGTTGGTGTATTGAATGTAAGTGGTGACATTTTTGATAAACGTGAATTATTTATATTGAAAAATGTCATCGTATTTAATGGGATCGTTAATGAGCCAGAATTTTACTGGATCCCGGACTTGTGTTGGAAATGTGGTGAATATGAAGCCGAATGTTTATTCTCAATATCACACGGATAATTTTGAAGGTGAAGATATGTCTTACTCTCAGATCTCACCATTTCTACCTGCGGCGAATTTTATAAATCAAAGTTTAACAACTAAGGATTTGAACAGTGATCGATTTCCTAAGCTGGAAAATTTAACAGATTGCCATAAAAAGTTCCCTATTATTGATCAGAACTCAGATTTAGTAGATTCTCTCATTGTTGCTGAATCTATTGCTTTAATTCAAAATTAAGCCTGTACTTTTCAAGAATGCCCATTAAGCCTACACTTATGCCTAGGCATTATATTTACAAAAGACCATTTACTGTTGGCAATGCTTCACGTCTAGAATCTTACTCATCTAAAATGAAAAAACTGACGAAGGGATCTAAGAAAAAATTCCATCATAAAAAGACCCGAAAAAACGTAAGGAAAAAATCTCCTAACTTTGGTAATAATCCAAAATCAAAGCGAAAAAAGTTGGAAAAAATGAGTTCTGTAGTATCTGGAGTAAGTTCTAGTCAAATGTATCAAGAGAGTGAGAGTGACAGTTGGTATACTACTGATACTTCGTGTATTGATAGTGACTCTTCATGTGGTATTAATAAAACGCACAGTGCCAAGGATAATGAAGTGGTTCATTCAAATGTATCTACATTTTTAATTGCAGTGCAGAGTGATGATCATGATGATTCTGACTGGGATGATAATAGTGATTCAGATACTCTGAATGAGACTTCAGATTTTTTTATTACATGTTCCTCAAAAGCTAGTGATGCTTTCAACGTAGATGAAGTTAGGGAATGTTCTTCAGAAGATGCTTGTGATAGTGATGATTCTTCAAATAGTATGGACAATAGAACTTGCTATGACAAAAACTCTCTAAAACCTTATTCATGTACGTCCACATTTGTGATTCCATTGGACAGTGATAGTGATGATGATTCGGATTGGGATGAAGCTAGTGATTCAGAATGGTCTGCTGATGATTTGGACTTCAGTTTCCCTGGTCTTTACCTTGACAATTTAAATAGTACTCCAAAAACTATCACATCCATTTTTACTTTAGACGATGATTCTCAAACAAATCCATTTCTTCTGGAAGTCAATCGTAAATGGAATGAAGCTAATATGGAAATAGAGAAAAAGTCGAAGTCTTCTAGAAAGGTATGAATTGAATAAGTTTTGGTACATTTTAAATTTTACGGCATTTTCATTGATTTTTGTGCAACTAAATTTAATGAAATGTACAAACAATAAGATATACAGAAAAGTATATTGTTTTAGCTTATGTTAAGTGAGCATGTATTATGAATAGTTAGTGTCAAAGTAAAGGATTATAATCCAAAGATTTATTATTAATTATATATATATAAAATATATATATCGTATTAAATTCTTTATTGTTATAAGCATTTTTTTCTTGGTTTATCTTTAGCTATCTTGTTCTTATACTACATACTATAAATACTTACTTTTGTGGAGAGTGGGTGAATTATTAAAGACACAAGTATGAAGTTTTCTCCAAATATGTGTCATAGTAAAAATCACTTAAGTTTCTAACTTTAAAAAATTACAATATTCTACATTTCTTCTAAAAATAATAATGTAAATAAGTTAAATGTTTGAGAATTTTTCTGAAAAAGCAATGTATACCTATATTTTTTAATATTTGTTTATCATTACTTTTTCAATCTTCAGAATAATGTACTTTTGCAAAATAATTTTAATTCTGAAAAAAATACTCAGTTAAACTAAAAAAAAATCGAATAAAGGGGATATTTCCAAATGTAATGCACCTGTTACAGTTACTGGTTTTGGTGCGTTGGCATAATGCAATCCAAAACCTCAGTATCTCCTACATGTTATAAAAATATCTGTAATTTGTCTTCATTTTAAGTAGTCAGAACAGTAATTAAATAAAGTACAATGTGAATTTGCATTCTATAATTTATATTAGTAAAAGATTAGCTTGAGCACTGCACTATTTGATAAGCAAAGCACAAGCTTGCATTGTAAAGCCCTGGACAAACAGAAGAGTGAAGTTGCCAAGTTAATATTTTATTGATTATATAATTTGCTTATCAGCAAAAACTGATTGTTAAACCTTCTTGGTTGCGCTTATTCTATTCTCCCTCTGTCCGTCCCTGTGTAATCTAAATGAAGAAAAGTGCAAGTAGGAAAACTTGTTTTCTCTCCTCCTTCCCACTGCATCTGATAAGGAGAGGAAAAAGCGGGGAAAAAAAAAAAAAAAAAACCTCATGTTGTCTCGTAAAAAAGTATCTCCAATTTACTTCCTGAATATGAATAAATAGCTGTGATCAATTTGTAATATTTTTTTAGTTCTTGTCAATTTAGGATAAAGCAAATGTTAATGTTAAATATGAATTAATAAAAACATGTAAAAACAAAAACTTGGACATCTCAGATATAATATATATTAAAGAGATGTTATTTTATTTGTTTTAAATCAAATATTATGATACATATATGGCTATGAACATAACTTTTATTATCTGTAAAAAGGAAATAAGTAACTGAATTGAGTTCATTAACTTTTAATTTAAAAAAAATATTAAATTGTATAGATATGTAGATTAATAGCAAAAGTAAGCTAAATTAGATTGTCCCTTTTAAAGCTTTTTTCTTTTTTCTAAATTAGTTTAAAATTTTCCTTAGTTTAGACTAATCTCCATGATATATTTAATATTATAAAAATTCTTTTAACTTTAATTTGAAAACAATATTATTTTTAAACAAGTTCATATTTACAAGGTAGTAATGATTTTATATATCATGACTACTTCATATTAAATATATGACAAGCTATTATATTGGAATTTTTTTTAAATAAATAAATTTTCAAGGGTTGTGTTCTTCTCAAAAAAATATATCCAATATAATTGTCTTCAAGAAGTAACACTTTTTTTTGCAAGAGCTTCTAGGTGGCTGATAATTTATCTTCTACATTAAATCAAAAAATTAAATGCTTCAATAACTTTAATAATTTATTAATCCAGCCAAATGTAAATTAAATATTGTTCACATGACAATAAATTTTAAGAAATTGTCTTTCAAAAGCTAAACAAGGATTAAATTTTTTAGCAAAGAATTAAGATAACTAATTTTTAGAAATAATATTACAATATTTAAGCATGCAATTAAAAATATAAAAAATGTTGGTATACAACAATTCCTTGGGATCAGCTAATAAATTTTTATGAATGTTGTAGAGAACTGCATATGCAATGCTAAAAAGGTTATATTGTATTTAAGTTTTTTTGTAAAAGTATAATTATGTAATAGTATGTTTGTAATTTTTTTCCCCTATCTACTTTGCTATTTTCCCTAAGGTTCCTTCTTTTTGTTGCTTTTATCTGTGCGAATTAAAATTCTTGGGTGTGCACAGCTAAAGGAACTTTTTTACTTTTAATATTTCAAAAGTTGGAAAATTTGAGATTTTTTGAAATTGTCCGGGAATTCTTTGTAACTTCACACTTGCTCTGCTTTTGAAAGAAGTAAATGTGCATTGAAACAGATTTTAAATGATTTGATTATCATTTAAAGAATATAGAATTTTTTTTTTTTTTTTTTTTTTTTTTTTTTTTGAAATTTTAAACTAGATACAGGAATAATTTCTTTCTAGTTCAACATATTAATTGTAATTGATTTGTTGATTTAAAAATATTCTTCTCAGTAACATGCTTTAAGTGACAAATACTTTCCATAAATAACTTTTTTACAATTTTTCAATTACAATTTTTACAATTGAGAATAGAGCTAGTGATTATCATGAGCTTGTTTTTCAAGTTGATGATGACTTGAATCAAGTTGATATTCCCTTATATAGAGTAATTAACACTTAAAATTTGGAACAGAGTCGTAAATAAATTTCCTAATGTCTTTTTAAAATTGTATTCATACGATGAAATGAGCTGCTAGAAAAACATTATCAGTTTGCAATCTGGGCATCCCTGTTTTAAAGTCTTAATAAATTAGTTTTTAAATATATATATATGTTTAATTTTGCTAGTAATGAATTTTTTTCTTTACATTTTTTGAGATATATGTCTATTTATTTTAATTTATAGAAATTTCTTTTTAGGTCTCATTTGCTCCAGAGGAAAAATTGGTGCAAGTTTTAGAAGTGGAAAATTATAACAGAAAAGGTGAATGGGAGATCTATGCACTTGAAAGGGTTCGATTCAAAAATAGAATTGATGAATTGGAAAAAGTGATATCACCTTGTCTTTCTAAAGAACACAGACAAAAAGTTTTCCAAAAAATATGTGAAGCACAATAGAATTAATTTTAAAAGAACTTGAGTATGTGGTTGTAAATATAATTTATTGAGAAAGAGTAGTCAGATGATACTTAATGGATTTTGTCTTACATTTTACATCAGCAGCATTTAAAAATCCAAAATTTTTCATTTCTTCAATAGTGTGGAGTATTTTTTTAAAAAATGTCTTATTTTTTAAAAAAATGAATATTAAATTAGATTAATTTTAAACTATTGTTAATATTTTTAAGCTCCGCAAATTGAAATTTTTTGTTATAATCTTGTAATAATTTTCATTAAAAATACTAAAACAATGTGTTTGTAATGTTTTTTTCTAAAATTTGCAATGAAATTTTATGTTTTTCAATGAATGGCAACCAGTGGGGTTTTTTTTCAGTGAATTTATTACAAAAAAAAATTATTTTGTGAATTACAAAAGAAGAAAATTGCACTAGCAAACATGTCACTGCAAAATATAGGGTAATGATTAAGATAAATCAGAGCAAAAATTTCAATTGTAAATAAATTTTTCTCTAGTCTATTATTATAGCTATTAAAAATAGTGATTTCAAATCTGTCCAATTAACACTTCAAGGAAACCAAATAAATAATATTAATAATTAATATTAAATCAATGTAAACAGCTAACTGTTCTATTGACATACAAAAACATTCATTATAATAGAAGGTTCTATTAAGAATTCACAAATGTTAATTTGGTTAAATTTATGTTAAATAAAAACATCTGTTAGGTATTTGACTAAGTAACTTTCTAGGCTATTCATCCTCTACAGGTTAAAACCTGTGATGTAAATGTCTACTGATTTAATAGTATTCACTTTTAAAACAATAGAATTAGCTTTTTACATTGTAGATAAATTTGAAAAGTTTTTTTAATTTGTAGTAACATTTGCTGCATCATCGTTTACTGTAAATTGATCGATTTCTGTCTTCAATTGGTTGACCAACAATTTACCAAGTGATCTTTTTTTATCTTCTCTTAGATTAATAGAAGACCTATAAAAAATATTAACATGTTCTATTGTTTTTTTCCAGTATAAAAAAAAAAAATTCCTAATTTAATAGTTGTGTGTCATCATGCATTTTGGAGCATTTGATGTTTCTGATGCCATAGTGCTTTGATTGTATTTGTAATTTATTAAATTTTCATTATTAGGGTTTTGAAAATTTGATGTTTTTTGGTTTAAGATTTTAATAAATAGAACATTTATCATAAACAGTAATATTGTACTAATTAGGAATTCCTCCTACGATAATTCAGTAAAAGAAATTCAATTAATAAAAAGTCAATTCGTAAATCACAAAGTAGAAGGTTTGAGATTTTTATTGTAATTTGGTAACCAAGAATTATTATCCTTACCGACTCTAAGCAAGTAACTAGTATAGAATGCTGGTTGCATTTTGTTACAAATTCTACGATTAAATTTTTAAGAATATGCTTTTAATAAAACCATTATTTTGGTTATCTTTACTCAAATTAGAAGGTTTTAATTTTCTTTATGAAAAAGCAGTTCATTTAATTATTTGTGAATGTATAATTCTCAATTAGTTAATTCAAAAACAATCTTATTTTTGACTAAGAAAATTTAAACATTTATGTACTGGTCATTATTGAAATTGCAATAGATGATATACACAAAATTTAATCATTACTTTAATATGAGACATTAAAGTGAGTTCTTATTTTAATGGAAAGTAATTAGTGTTATACTACAAAAATATGCATTTTTTTTCTTCTTTCAATGATAAAAATATTACATGGTTGTCTCCTTCAAATTGCACTTTACTCTCTTATCAATACAAAATGATAGAATATTCATTATTTAGTGTCGCTTTGTATTCCTTTTAGTGTGGATACTTACTGATATCAATGGATGTAAAGGTTAACAACCACATCAGAATTAAACTCTTCACATGAGTTCCAACATTTTAATTTTTCATGATCCCTGTGTAAAGGGAAAAAATGTAACAGGTCAGATATAAAATATATTGTTTAAATATTTGTTAACAAAAATTGGTCAATAATGTACAATCTTTGACAAATAACCAAATTGTAAAAGGAAATGAAAATGGGTAAATTTCATATATATGTTAAAAGAAACTTCTGTTCCTAATGCATTGACATGTAGTTAGCGAAGTACCCTTGAAGGATTTCTTCCCAAATCTTCAGTTGTCGAGTTAGATCTGCATATTCTTGGCACATTCTTTATTGAGTGAGGTCTGGCAGTCTGTGGGTCAGAACAATTTTCGATAGGCAAGCAAACAAAATAATGGAAATTATTGCCCTTTTACGGCTGAGAATCATTCTGTTGAAATATAGATCTAGGGCACCATGAAATGAACAACACAACATACTTCAGATGTATTGCCAAAGAGATTCGGCTGTGAAATAAATGACACCCAACTTCCTGTTGTGTGGTGAGAGAAAGTTAGATTGGATCCTATTGCTTTCTTGGACGTTTCCAGGTTCGTTTTTCGCTGATGCTCAGGGCATATTCAAAGAGTGACTCAACACTGAAAAAAAATTATGTTTCAATCAGTGAGATTCCAATTCAAACAAACTAACTCCACGGAATTTATAATGATTCCTGACGCTACTGCATACACGGTTCTGTGAGTTCATTGGTATCTTGGATTCATGTCGGATCGTTAATAATTTAAAGTAATAATCGACCTGTCGTCTTTATAGGAAAGCCATTGTGTTCTGCTATGATTATACCACTCTTCCAACATCGCCATTCGTCGATGTTGGAAGCTCGAGTTTTTAAACATCTAGATTAGATGTATCTCTCGATGTTTTAGCTCAGGGGTCTCCAACTTTTAAGCATATGAGTTAGTTAATCATATCAACTCACTGTAGTTTTCAATTACGCACAGATTTTTAGTTTTGAACTATCCAAATGTGAATCTTTGAAATGCGAGTTGAAATCTTAGCTATTGTTATTTAAGAAAGTAAATGCTGAACAAGAAACAGCAACTTGTGCTAGTTCAACAGGCTTATTCAATAGGAAAACCGTTTGACGGCGTGTTAATCTAGGGATTGCATGATTACAGCAAGAGTGTGTCTAGAAAAAGCTAGTTTACATGGCAAATCACTTATGAATACTGGCTCGAAGAGCAGACGATATTGTAGAAAATATATTAACTCAATTGCCCTGCAGAGTCAACAGATGTTTCAGATACTGCTCAGGTTCTATTTTTTATTCGAGGCGTAGATAAAAATTATGAAGTGTAAGAAGAGCTTCTTGACATTCATAGCATTCACAGCGCGACTACTGGAAAAAGCTGAAAAGAAAAAGTTTTTTAAAGACGTTAAAACTGCTGTTCCGAAAAGCAATCTGATTATTATTTTATATGATTTACTTACACTGTAAATTTTACAATGTAATCAAAATAAACTGCGGCCGGCCTGATTGATAGTGCTTGCGAGTCGCGGACCCTTAATCGTATATTCTTTCTGAAGTGGTGAGGTATACTCATGGAGGCATTGGTACAGTTAAAGAGAGTTGATGAAATTAAATTTCAATTGTACATTAATCCCAGAATTGAAAATTTATTTATTTAAACGCATCCAGATTATCTGTCGCGATTCTCTTAGCTATTCTAGTATTGGTTGCTAAAATTTATTCATTTTGTGTATCGGATGGAAAGGTAATTCCATACGAAATTTTAAAATCAAATAATTCCATTTTTGTATCTTTTATTATTATTATTATTAATGAGACCGAGTGACTAGCGCTCGGGTGCCGTGGATGTTTTTTGTAATGGTTCAGAATCCACTTTAAATCGTAGGTGCCGGCCTAATATGACTGTAGGGCTAACAACCCTACCACATAAAAAGAAAACATCTCTCGTCTCGAAATTTGCCAGTAGGTGACGGCCTTGGCCCACCATGGGGCTGTTGTGCTAATGATGATGATGATATATTAATGATTTTATTAGGACTCCTGCATAATTAAGAGTTAATAGTACAATTTTATAGTTTAGTAATGAAACTATAATTTCCTCTAAATAAAAGTGATTAATTTTTTAAAAGTTAAAACTAATGGAAAAGTAAAAGATAAATGTTTGTTTGACTATATGGTCATGTTTTTAATGAGAAATATTAAAAACATTCCGGTGTAGTCAGTGGATAAATAGTCAATGCTGTAAATTATGGAGATAGCTTTTATAATAACACTTTAAAAAACTAAATATCAAAAAATTTAAAAAGATAACGAGCGGCAATCGTGCATCTAATTCATCTGTCATAGGAAAGTCTTCAAAGGGAAAGTAATAAAGATACAAAAAAATGCAATATTATTTTGGGTGAGTACTAGAAAATTTAATGAATACTGGTTTTCTAGTGTTTTCCAATAACATAAAAAAAATTAAACTACAGATATCAGTTCGAATTTGAATAAAATTGATTTTCGTATCTTTAAATAGGAATTTTCTTCTTTTCCTGTGATTGGAATAACGTGTTAAATTATTTCATTGGATTATTCATAAATTCTGTATCTATATTGCATGATGAAAGGTAGGATTAAAATGTCTAATCAATAACCGGTTACTCGTTTATTTTTATTGTAAACAAATATCCATGACCTCTTTTTTTAATATTTTGTATTGTTACTGTTCTTCCATTGAAAACTTGAATTGCGATTTCTTGATCTCTGTACAGTTTTTGTTAAATAAATAAATAGATTTTCCCCTCCCATAATAAGTCCTTGACATTTAAGGAATCAGTAAAATGCAATTCAAGATAAATTTAATAAAACATTTAAAAATAAATTTAGCATGCAAGTAATCGGACTGTAAGAAAGAACAATAATTAAATCTTCACTGGGGTTTTTAAGACAATAAATTAGTGACAATAGCAATTTATTGTCGTCTGCCTTAATTCGTTATTAAAAACAAAATAAGAATTAAATGTTTTAATTCATATTGCATGAATTAAGTAAGTATTTTGATAAAAATATGCGAAACTAACAAACTCATCAATCAGTATAAGAAATAAATTTTTGCATCACGTAGAATTTTTTATTCTTAAATTTAATTGCTATATTTTTAATTTTTGCTTACATTTAAGAAAGGTAGAATTCTCTAAAATAAAATGCATTCATTCTTTTATTTTTCTTTTCTTTCTTCAAAAAAAAAAAAAAAAAAAACCATTACTACATTCTTTTTTTCTTCCTGCAGATGTTTAGTAAATGCAACCATCTGAGAAAATTCAAAACAAACAAGAAAAAGAAAATTATAGATAACAAATTATCTAATTTTCCTCCCAACCACATTCACCAGGGATTAGAACATCTTTTCTTTATTCTTTTTTTTTTTTTTTATCAAACATTTACTTGATAAATTTATCTTTTATCAAAAGTAACCCCCTCCAATCTGCGGAAAACTTAATTAACCTTTAAAATTTATGCTTTTCGACGCAAAAATAGAACTCACACGCGGTAAAGTCCCATGAAAGATTTCAAAAGTGTAGGTGTTTTATTTAAAGACTATATTCGAAATATCTCAATTACTCAGAAAAATATCTAATGATACCCACCAGTGATTTGAAACTTATAAAATATATTGTACAATTAATTAAAATAAGCGGAATTAGTTCAGCGTATTTTTACTCTTGCAAAAATTGTAATTAATTTATGGAAGTATTAATGAATCCTTTTACAATAATTGATGGTATAAAAATTTACAAATTTTGCAACACACTTGCACAAAAAATATGTTTGATAAAATTTAATTAAAATTCAGTGCTTCTCGAATTTTTGTATACATTTTTGGCATACAATTTTCACATCTATAAAATAATTTTTATAAATTCATATTCTAGCATTGTTCTATTTTTTTATCAGTTATTTAAGCTTATTTTTAGAAAATTGCTTCTTTTTCCTTATTCATGTATTATTTTATTTAAAAAGCAAATTATCTATAAGCTGAAAGTCTTTTGGCATATATTAGTAATTCAGTTGTTTTAATTAATTAAACAGCTGCTTTAGAAGAAATTTATATACCAATTTCTTTCATAAAATTCTATAAAAGCTTTTGCACTATTTAAACATCATTTATTTTAATAGTTACTGTTTTAATTTTATTTTTTTCAAAATATATAAAATCAATGCCGATTTGTTATCTAGTTGAAAGATGAAACATTTTAAAATTTTGTAAATAAAATTGTCTATCTTTAAAATAATTGTGAAAAATTATAGAGGTTTGATTGTATGAACTGTAAAAAACAGCAATTTTATTAAATATTTTTTTGAACTAATTTTTTGGTGGCAATTTCGAAAAGAATCTAAGGAAATATTATTTACGTTTAAATATATAAGAAATTTGTCAGTGATTGAGAAACTCAAATATTATATTTTAAATCCTAATGATATCATGTCTACTATAACTTCTGTAAAAGCAAGGAAAGTCAATTTATTATTTAATAATAATTGTTTTCGTTATTATCTTTAACAAAATACTAATTTGTAATTAAAGCAATGGAGAACAGAGGTGATTGTGTTCTAAAAATTTGCCCATTCTGAAGTCAAATCTTTTTTGAAAATGTTTATTTTCTTTTCTGAAAAAATAAAGTAAACTTAAAGATATATATGAATGTAAGATGGATTTCTTCCACAAATATTTTGCTGGGTAGTTGATATTTCGTTCAGTTTCAGAAAATCTGACATGTAATTCTGGAAATTTCAAAAATATCCACCCACAATCACCCTTGGGTAAAATTTGCTTTTTTTTTTTTTTAAGGAGTTTATTCTAATGGATTTAATTTATGTTTTTTAAGGAGTTTTATTATAACAGAGTTAATTTTTGTTTTTTAAGGAGATTTTATTTTCCTCGTAATCTGAAAATCCGTCTTCCTAAAAAAAAAACATTTTTTTACTGCAAAATAAAGGAACTATTTTTAGATACTGTTGAATATAAAAGATTTTTTTACATAGCTATAAAATGCAATAATTTTGATTTTGTAGCTTTATTTATTTATTTATTTTTTTCCGAAGCCATACATTTTTGTAATACCTTTTACCTTAAATAAAATTTTTACCACCGATTTGTTAAGACATAAAATAAGCGTAATGAACCACTTAAATTTTATTTACAGTTATAGATATTTACTATCGCTCTTCCAGAATCTATATATGTGTGATATACGAGACATAAATGTGAATCTATACTTAATGCAGCTTTTAAACACGGCACTTCCCGTTAAAATAAAAAGCGTCTCCTAAATATCAAGAAATGTGGAAACAAAACCAAAAGCACTTTAAACTTGACGCCTGTAAATACTGTCTATAAAACCGCTGTGCAAATTCGCAAATTCTATATCCGCCTTTCGTACGTCAGTCTGTTGACATATAATCGGTTTTATCGTTTGGGCATCTGCCTCAAAGCAAGCACCAGCTGTTCTTTTTTACATCACACTTCATGCATATTTGTTTATATTAATGCCTTTAAATCGATACAACATGAACTGCCAGATTTTATAGCAAAACCAAATAAGGTACTCGTTCGGAATACCTGTTTGCTGGAAAACGGTCTCTATCATAGTGTTTTGAGGTACTTAAATTTTTTTGTTAATGTTGCATGAATTTGCTCATAGAAAATTTTTCATTTATAAAATCGGCTGATTATTAAAATTGTAAATTATGAAAAAAATATATATAAAATCAAACACTTTAAATATAATAATGAATAGCTGCAAAGGGATGGAATTTTTCCTAAAATGTGTGTTTATTCGATTCTGTATAGAGTCGAATAAAAATATTTTCTGTAATTTATTTTCCCAATGCTTTTAATTTAAGTTTACAGCAAATACTAAAAAACTATGCATGACAACATTTGTTTTTTTAAATTTATAAATTTTAATTTTATTTTTCAAATATCAGGCATTTTGACTTGAAGTCATACGCCGCTAGAAATGTAATCTGTTAAACGTAATAATAATGTAATGTAAAATAGATCATAAAATGCCATACAGACAGACATGTCATCATCTTCATCAGTGGCGCAACAGTCCGTGGCGGGCCACGGCCGTCTGCTTTTCGCAGATTTCGAGACAGGTGTTTTTCTTTTTACGAGGTAGGGATTTCAGTCTTATATTAGGGGACCTACGGTTCAAAGTGGATTCGAACCACTATAAACATTCATGGCACCACCGAGACTCAAACCCAAAACCTGTGGCATAGAGCACTAGTCACTGCCATCAGGCCCCCAACAGACATGTAGCATTTTTAATTATTTACCGTTCTGCATCTACATTTTTTTTTCATGATAATTTGTAATGCCCAGCCCAACATCTGTAAGTTCATCATCTTCTTCTAAATGAACTGATATTCCGGCCTACTGATTTATCTGTATATTTATTTTATTTATAGCTCCTGTTCTTCGCCGGCATATACAGGAGTTTTCGGCTTTATTTCGAAGTTCACTTTAATCAGTCTTAACGTGTACCCACTAGGAGAGCTCCAGCGTCCTGAGTGTTAGTGAATTATTTTATTTTCGAGTAGTTAATTTACTACAGTAAGTCAACAATAAGTTTGAAAAAAATTAACACAAAATAATATTTTCTAAATTTCTTTTTATCAAAATTTAAAAAAAAAAAAAAAAAAAATTTTTAAACTTAAATTCAGATTATTTTCTATAAAAATAGATTTTTTATTTTTCAGATTTATTTTTAATCAATTTTAATCATATATACATTTTTTTTTTTTTGTAATTTTTAAATATGAGCTTTTTAAATAAAATAATTTTTTTTTCATTCTGTTGTTTTTTTAACTGTAATACAAAATAGCAAAAATTTATGTACAGATAAAATAATAAATGAATAAGGTAAAAAAATAACATCTGAGAGATACATAGCCAGGGTTATCTTCTAGAAAATTTGGAAAACCATTTACCACGATTTCAAAGTAATCTTACCTATATATTTGCCAGATATGACCCACTTAACCCTACTACATAAAATAAAACATTTTAAAAGAGTTTTTAGAAATATATAATCTAATTTATTTTATCATCAAAAAATATCAGTGAAAAGTGTAAATTATCATTTGGCAAATTATAAAAGGAAAAAATAATCTGACTATTTTTCAATAAAATGAATTGTAACTATACTATATACTTATATTTTTTTTAAAACAAACAAAAAATATCGTAAAAAATAAGAAAAAATGTCAATCGCATGAACAAAAAAATTACCATTTTAATTTAAAAAAAAAAAAATTCTGAAGACAAAAAAAAAAAAAAAAAAAAAAAACTGCAGACAAAACACAAAATTAGGTTTTTGTTTAATGGCGATAAATTTTCTAGATTTTTGACTACACACTAGATAAAAAGAATTGTGAATTCAGTGAAAAATATTAAGAAGCTAAGTATTATAGTTAAGATATGCTGCAATACAAAACATATCCATCTATTTTTTTATAAATATTTATTTATAAAAAAACTATTTTTGATGTTTTAACACAATTTTTATTATATTGAAATGCATATAAATAAATCCTTTATATATATATATTTTTTTATCAATGTGCATGCTTTGCTGGACCTTTCATCCAACTGATAACAAGCTTTAAATTCCACAAAATGTTTGGTGTTTGTCTAATCTATTTTATTCTGTTTCAAGGAAAATCTATTTAACTAATCTATTTTATTCTGTTTCATGGAAAGCTATCTCAAATAAATAAAATAAAAAAAAAAAAAAAACATAGAATTCTGAATAAAAGGACTTTTAAACATTTTTAAAATACCGCAGGTTTTTTACTTTTAATATTTTTTACAACGATATTTACAAATATAATGAAGTTTAAAAAACATAATAAAAAAAAAAAACAAGTACACATACAAAAAAATATTTAAAAAACAATAATAATAATTAAATAAACATAAATATATATAAAGAAATAAAAAAAAAAAAAAGGACTAAATAGGAAAAGTTGGTTTTCAAAAGTAAATAATTTTTTTTTTAAGTATTCTCCTAAAGCGTAAGTGTTAAAAATAACGTATGTATGTATTACGATTCATAAGACGTTGCAAAACGAGAAACTTAACGCTTGTTCACAAGCTTATAACTAAATTCGGTCAGGGAGAAACGTGTGTAGTTCAAGGTCTTTTACACGCGCAGCTGCACGTAGTCTTTTACACATACACGCCTTCTTACTACGTACTAAAGATTATTGTTTTTTTTTTTTTTTTTTTTTTTTTATGGTAAATTCTTAGATATTTTTTTTAAATAGAAGACTAATTAATTATCTTTATTTTCTTTATGCGTTATTTCTTTCATGCTGGTAAAAATAAATGAAAGTAAGAAACTAATTCCGTATGTAAAAAATAAGTAATAAAAATAATATAATCCTTGTAAAAAAATAAAACGTGTATATGCAAGTTATATAAAAAATAATAAAATGAAAAAAAAAATATTCTAATTTGTTTTTAACCTATTTTTTAAAAAGTGAATTCAATACTTCCTATTGATTTCTTTTAAAAATTAAACATTGATGTTTTTTTTCTTATACTAATTGAAAAATTTATATTCAACACAAAACGCATCGCACTAATTAAATGCAAACACAAGGAATTTAATATTAATATAATTACTTTTACAATACTTGTGATTTTCTGTGTAATATATCTTGAATTAGAATTTTTTTTTTTTTTTTTTTTTTCCCAAAGAAAAATTATTTTCTTTCATGAAAACAAAATGCACACATTAGTAAGAAGTGAAAATAATTGTGATATATATATATATATATATTATATAAGAATATATATATATCACTCTGGATATTATAACCCTGCTATTGTTCCTCCCTAGATGATATTTGAATATATAAACAAGTAACATATAATATATATATAATATATATATTAATCAGTAATATTAATTCAAAGTGGTAAATTCGTTGTAATAATTGATTTCAGTATCATTTTTTCCCAGTGAATGGCCGAGTGGCTAGCTCTCTGGCGCTCGGTACCACAGGTTTCGGGTTCCGGAGTCTAAAAAAAAAAAATGGATGTTTGTAGTGGTTCGGAATCCAATTTAAGCAGTAGGTCCCGGTTTCATATGACTGTTGGGCGTAGAGCTGACAAATCCATACCCGTAAAAAGAAAAACATCTCTCGTCTCGAAATCTACCAGTAGGTAGACGCCCTTGGCCCACACTGGTCTGTTGAGCCGATGATGACGATGAGTGAATACACATATTTGTTATATTCTCTAAAGGCTGAGGCGCTCTGTGCCACAGGTTTGGGTTCGAATATGTCCGCGGGGCCATGGATGTTTATAGTGGTTCGGAATCCATTTTAAAACCCGTAGGTCCCGGTCGAATACGACTGTTGGACGTAGTGCTGATACCACTACTAGAAAATACCTCCTGTCTCTTCAATCTGCCAGTAGGTAGATGACCTTGATCTCCTACCTTGGGGCTGTTTCATGAAGGAGAAGTTATTCCTGTAGATTCATTTTATTCTTTATTCATTTTATCTTATTCAAATTACTTCTTAAATTGTGGGAAATTATATATCATAGAGAGAGAGAAAAAAATCTCACCATTTTAAATTCAGTAATATCTTTGAAAATGTGAAATCTTTATTTATGCTATATGTTTTAGATAAATGAATAACAATAAGATGAATTTAGATTTTTGATGCTTTTTTTTTTTTTGTGGTATGATTTAAAAAATGTTGTTTTTCATAATCTTATTCATTATTCTATTAATTTTAAAACGTTTAAAATAATATTCTTGGACAAGAGTGCTTTTATTCCCGTAAAAATGCTCTGGGAAAACACACTTTCCGTCAATAAATTGGTATCTAAGCTCACTAGCTAATGACTCCCTTGATAAATTGGTATTTGATAAATTGACATCTAAAGCTCATATTAAAGCTAATGACTTCTCGATAAATTGGTATCTATGCTAAGATTTTCTACTCAACAGCTTTGTTCAATCATCACATTCATTTTTTCAATTCCTTCTATAGTTCACACTCCCCTATATATATATCTTGTTCAAATTTTCAATTGTTCATAAAACACTTTTTATTCATCCATTCAAGTTCAAATACATTTTTAACTTGTAGTGGATGACACCTGATGTTAATACAGTTTTTAAATATTTAATTCTAATAATTAAATTTAATTCATTAAGTTTTGGTTTTTTTTTATTCAGATATAAGTTGCATATATCTCCAATAGATGGCATTGGTATAAACTTAAAAAAATGAATGAAAATTATTTATAAGGACTTTCTGCAATATAGTGAAAAAAAAAAATTAACTTTTTACTTTAAAATTTTTTTTTATTACTTGTTTATTTTGACAAAGATAAAAGTTAGTTTAGCATTAAAATGCCTATTTCTATCCAAAGTGATTTAACAGATTTCAGGAGGGGACATTATAAAATTTTCCATGGGAATGACATGCAAATATTTATAATAATTTGAGCATTAAATGTATATCTATAAATACTTCCTTCTAAAACTTCAATTATCTGTTTCATTTGTCATCAATACGAAAGAATACTTCTTTGCTCATATGCCGTAACCATTCAGTTTTTCACATCATTGTAAAGTTTATTAAGTAAATTTTCAATATTCATGAACAACAATACTTAATATATGAGTATCCAAATATATAATATTTTTTGAGATATGATATGTGACTTTACTTGGTCAGTTTTTTGTGTTTTCAATTACTAAGCGAGATTTCAGATACGAGTCTGCTTCAGTGACGTCACAATCACCACTACACTCAGATTCGCGAGTCTAGCGCAGACGAATAAATAAATTGAAAATAATAGCGACAGGAAAATTTAAAGTTAAACGAAAGTGAGACGAAAGAAAAATTGATATCATTTGCTAATAGGCTCCACCAACTTCTGCTTATTTATTATTATTTTAAATTTTCTTTTACACGTCTATATATTTTTAGTTTTATTTTGCTTTTATATCATATTTGTTCGTAGTAAATAGATTATTATATATACAAAAAAAAAAAAAAAAAAAAAAAAAAAAAAAAAATGGAATAGCTTTTCAGGGATTTTTTGAATTAATATCATTTCAGTTCATTCCAATGAGAAGAACTGATTTGAGATACGAGCATTTTGACTTCCGAGCTAGTCATGGAATGAGTTAAACTCGTATCTCAAGGTACAATTGTATTGTGAAATAAAAATTAATATTCCTTTAATGATTTCAATTTTTATTTTATAATTTTTTCTTTATATTTCTTTTATTCACATACAAGTTTAAAATACCCATATTATTTGAATTTTTGGATGTAAAAGAATAATGAAAACTTGTATTCAAATAGTGTAGTTGCAGAATTTTTAAGTCTTCTTTTTTTCTTCATTTGCGCAACAGCCCATGGTGGACCATCTGCCAAAAGGCCATCTGCCTTCTGGCAGATTTCTAGAAAAGATATGCTTTCTTTTTACGGGGTAGGGTTGTCAGCTCTACGCCCAACGCTCTACAGCCCTATCAGACCGATGCCTGTGATTTAAAATAGATTCGAACCACTACAAACATTCATGGCAGCGCCGGGACTCGAACCCAAAACCTGTGGCATTGAGCACCAAGGCAGAATTTTTGAGTAGAATATTATAATGTTGTTTTTTCTTATCCCACTTGGTGACAGCAGCCTCTAGACCAAATCAGAACCCATGTGGTGTCATGGAAGGAGGGAAATGGGGTGGGCAGCTTCTGTTGTAATAGACCATCCGTAAGGTAGAAGTTTGACTTGGCTCCCGTGACACTGAAGAAGGAGGAAATGGCTTCCGGAGGACTTTTTAGGGGAACAACCCACAATTGCGTATCGTATGCTGAAAACTGCCACCAGGGTAGTCCGACTCATGATCACAAACGGAATTGAGTCTCCTCGTTTTGAAGCAGTGTCTACAACAAAGCCGCCAGCGGATTGAACCTCCTCTCAAATGCTCACCAACGGCACGGAATATTGTAATTGTGGCATTATTATTATGACAGATTATAACTACAGATTTTATAATTAATTCTAAATTTGGGAAACATTTATGATCGAAAATCATGTAGTTTTCTCTAATAGACAAAAGTCTAGTCTGTTAATGTATTTATTTCGAAAGACGTAGAATCTCTTTATCTATTGTAAAAGGTAAAATGAGCAATTGAAATGCAGCTATGCAGATTGAGAAATCTGGCTTTGAACACAATAACCTAGAAACAAGTTTGATATCTTTTTTTTTTCTAACGGGTTTTTAGTAAAAAAAAGATTAAAACATTTAAATATTTAATAAGTATTAGAAGGTTAAATGAATATTTTTGCTTTCAAATGAATTTTCGATCTTTTCATTTTTCTAGCAATTTGTACTAAAAAGAGTATTTAAAAATAATTGCAAAATGGGAGCATCTTATTAAAAGAATTAGTTTTCTTCAATTTCTTCGTAAATATCTCTAACCATCTATTCAAACGTGCCATTTGCTGAAAAACTAATAATCATCGTTAAAACTAGTTAAAAAAATTGACCTAAATTGACTGTGGACGTGATATTAGTCACATAATGCAGACAGCAATGAAACCAACAGCAATTTTAATTATCAAATTTTTCTTTTATACTTTTTAATTCGTGTAAATATTTGGCAAAATTTTTTCTGGTATTTAATTTGTGTAAAATATATATATATATATAGATATATATATATTTGTATAAATATATATAGGGCTACAAAATAAATTTATTTTCTCAATTTATGTTTTTGCATTACATATAAACAGTATTCGATACAAAAGGCTTAAGTTGTTAAAATTCTAAAAATCAGATTTACGTTTTCATTAGAAGTATATAAATGTAAAAACTAAAAAAATTTTAATTAAAACTGCTAATGTAAGAAATTAAAACAAGTAATAAAAAAAAAAATTTTAAAGTCAATTCCTATTTTTTTCAATTAAATAGTCCTCTATAAATAATTTTCATTCATTTTTTTTTTTAAATTTATCTGGCGCCATCTATTGGTAGATATATGCAACGTAAAAAAATAAACTAATTGAAATTTAATTACGATATTTATTTTTGAAAAAACTGAAACATCAAGTGTCATCCACTACGAGTTCAAAAAAATTATTTGAACTTGAGATGAACAAAAATATCGTTTTCTGAACAAGATTCCCAATTTTATGAGGTTTATTTTCAGTTTCAATTTCCCCTAAAATTTAAACTCATTTTTAAATTATATCATTAAATGTCAGTTTTATATGAATCTATTTTTATATATTTAATTCTATTAAAATATAAAATGATTTAAAATATTATTATACTCTATTAATATTATGATTTTTAATTCTAATTATTTTTAAAAAATAAAATTAATTTGGTCAAATGCTTTTTATCGATGATGCCTGAGAAAAATTTATGAATGGATCCACAAAACTTAAAATACTCTGGATGTAACTAACACCTTTGTTATTTAATTTTTTTTCTTATAAATTTTTTATTGTGTTTATTTGTAATATGTTGGAGATAGAGAAAAAAATAAATAAAATACTGGTAATTGACTAACAGGATTAGTTTGTGTTGTCAGGATGATAAATACCATAGATAGATGTTTAAAATTTAAATTCGCTTTGGTTCTAATCTTGAACAAACCTGATATTTTTTATAATAAGTGGATGTCAGGACTATCGAAATCAAATCAAATAAAACCTCAACATATACTTTTGTATCTATTTGGCTTGTGTGCCTCTTTGTTATTGCTGTCAGAAGCAAAGATATTAAAAGAGAATATTGAGATTTATTTTTTCTTCACAATATGCAAATGTGAGATAATTACACCTGAAAATCTTTTAAAAAAATTAATACACGCCTCTACTGTCTCCTGTATAAGGATTAATATCATGTATAAAAACATTAAAGAAATATGAAAATTAACGCCATCTTGCTTTTAATAAGTCATCAGCAGACCCTAAGAACTAAGAACAACAAGCTTTCAATTCACAAATAAATGAAAAATTAAATTTTCTTTCAATTCATGAAGAATAAATTATTTGAAATTATTCAAATATAATTTAACTTTAATCAGTTTTAAATGAACTTTGTAATTACACTCTTAGCTAGGATGCAATCTCAAGTTGCCTTTTATCTTCCATATGCTAAACAATTATATCAGCATATGGAAGGTAAATATGGCAGCATGTATACCCCATTCTCCTTCCTATCTGTCACGAATTGTTCGTAGCATGCTACATGGAATAAAAATCGTAAAAGCAAAAAGAAAAGAAAGTCGATGACATCAAGCAAAAACAGTAAAAAGAGCGACTGAAGCCGTACTAAAAGGAATGAACAAAATAAATTTCACTGTCAAGACTTCTCTATTTTTTAGACTTTGTTCTCACAAATCGTGGCGAAAATCTGATTCAGATTCTAGATAAGAAGACGTGATAACAGTCCCGCATTACGGCATCCCCCTACATTGCAGATAAAAAATAGTTATCTCTATTTCCGTTCATTCATGAGTATTTTTGAAAAGAATGTAAAATTGGACGGAAACCATTTTCCTAGAATTTTCCACAAAACTCGCTTCTGTAGAGATGCAATACGCAATACCGAAAAATGAAACATTTAAAATTTGTATTCATGGAAACGGCAAAATGCAAGAATGACAAAGGAAATGACGAATAACCAAATTCCATGATTTTTTTTTTTTTTTTTTTTTTTTACATAGGTGAATCCCCCTTTTATAGCCAACCATCTTAACGCCAGTCCTACAATAACTAAAAACTAGTTATTAAACCAGTTAAACTAACTAGTTTTTAAACTAAACACTGTATTATCTTTGGTTACATTAAATAATCAACTTAAGTAAACAATATGCTATCGTCTGCTAGAAATATAGAATGATCAATGGAATTTATGATAAATATTTGTTAAAATTTTTTGCTATTCGTGATTATTCAAAATTTTGTGTTTCTCAAAAATTTATACCATTTGATTTTTTAAAAATATTTTATAATCAATATTAAGAAGTTAAATTCTTATCTTTAAGAAATATGTCTAGTTCATTTTTAGGGATCGTGTCCCATAGTTTGAGAACCACTGATATAAGGTTTTGTAACAATGTAAACAATATGCTATATTTGCAATAATGTAGAACAATCAATGGAATTTCTGACAAATACTTGTTAAAATTGTGAAGAAAAGTTAAAATTTTGCTATTCGTGAAATTAAAAATTTTATATTCCTCGGACCATTTGATTTTTAAAAATATTTTATAAGTATATTCCTTATCTTTATGAAAAAATTTGATGATCATGTCCATTATGAGAACCATTGATATAAGATTTTTAATAACGTAAGAATTTGTAAAAATATTTATCGTTTGTTATGTAGAATTCAATGGAATTCCTGACAAATACTTATTAAAATTGTGTAAGTTAAATTTTGATTAATAATAAAATTTTGTGTTTTCAAAAAAATTTTGTTTTCAATTCTATTTTAATTTTTATAATTAATATTAAGAAGTTAAATTCTTATCTTTAAGAAATATGTCTCGTCCATTATGGGGGATCGTGTCCCATAGTTTGAAAACCACTGATATACGGATTTGTAAACAATATGCTATCGTTTGTTAGATGGAATCAATGGAATTTCTGACAAATACTTGTTAAAATTGTGAAGAATCGGAAAGGAATTTTCTATTCTGGATAATAAAAATTTTGTGTCCCTCGAAAAATTTTTACCATTTGATTATTTTTTTATATATACACTCATGTCCATAAATTAAGGATAATGAAGCTCAGGCAAAGAAAGAGACAGAAGCAAAACAAATTTGACTTATTTGTAAAAGTCTATTTATTAAACAAAAGGTAAAGAGGAAAAAAAGGTGCTATATGTTTGACATAATTAATAAAAATTGCGATTTTACTCCCTGGAGCAAATTTCAAAAAGAACCTATTTACAAAAAACAGTATAACATGGTTAGCATGATGGTTAATATGGAGTATGTCTCCCGGACGATGCAATACAGGCCTTACAAAGCCTAGGCATGCTGAGTATCAAATTATCAATCTGATCTTGGGGAATATTACACCACTCATCAAGCAATGCCCTCCGAAGTTCCGGTTGACAGGTGGGAGGGGGTTGACGGGCTGCAATTCGTCGGCCAAGCATATCCCACACATGCTCTATTGGTTCAAGTCCGGTGAGTATGCTTGGCCAATCCATACTGGTGATATCCTCCAATTGAAGGCATTCGTCTACAATGTTTGCACGGTGGGGACGGGCGTTGTCATCCATAAACAGAAATTCAGCACCCATGGCGCCCCCGAAACAAACGTACATGTTGTTCCAGAATGACATCCCGATAGATGTGGCCTGTCATCGTTACACTCTGAACATGCAGGTCAGTTCTGGAACCAAGAATAATTCCTTCCCAAACGAGCCATCCTGCACCACCGTAACGGTGTCGTTCCATGGTGTTCTCTTGGTGATAACGGGTACCTGGCGCTCTCCATATGAAAGTCCGGCTAGAATCAGACTGCAAACTAAACCTGGACTCGTCGGAAAACATCACATCAGACCACTGTTGCGGTGTCCACAATGCATGCTCTCTACTCCAGGTTAATCGCAGGCGACAGTGAGTTGCGGTAAGTGGAACACATCAGACAGGCCTGCGAGCCTATAGACCAATGTGCCCTAAGCGTCTGTACACGGTCTGCCTTGAAACTGTCGTACCGGTAGCTGAAGAGAGCTGACGAGACAGGTCTGATGCTGTGCTCCGTCTGTTTCTTTTGGCAGTAACTGCTAAATACCGGTTCTCATTCGGCGTTGTAACTCGGGGGCGACCTGTGCTGTAAGGTCTACTCACATTGCCATCATCTTGGAATCGTTGCCAAAGCCTGGAGATGACACTCTGGGCGATTCCAAGTTCCTCGGATACTTCCAGCTGGGTACGTCCACATTCCAGTCGTCCGATAATTCTACCACGTAAAAAATCATCAAATGCTTTCTTTGTGCCATAACTATGCGGTTATTGCACTGAAAGGCTTTTTAAAGCGCTTTGTGAACAATTTTACTTCTTTGCCACCATTCCTTATATACCCGTGTCTTACACTCTCTTCATTGTGACGTACCATCCGCGCCATCTGGTGGTTTCCTGTAATTTGCATATTCTTCTTCAAGATGTGTGTGATAATTCTACAGGTGAAATTTTTATTTTAGAGTTCAATTTCTGTGTGATTCTGAATTATCCTTAATTTATGGACATGAGTGTATTTTATAATTAATATTGGGAAGTTAAATTCGTATCATTAGAAAATATGTCTCGTCCATTAGGCGATCGTGCCCTATAGTTTGAAGATTTTTTATTTTCACATTAGGGGAAAAAAAAAAAAAAAAAAAAAAAAAGGTTTAATATTATTTTAAAAGTGATGCTATAAATATTTTATTTTCGTATATTTTCTTTTTTTAGTTGTTTTTATTTTTCTTTATAATTTTTTTAAAAAGCTTTTTCATAAGTTTTCAAAATTATCTCTTAAAATTTCTCCAAACAAATTTTGCAATAAAATTTCATAAAAAACAAAAAACCACTATTAAGATAAAGTTAATAAAATCTATATAAACTCAAAAGTAAAATAAGTCTATGCCAGCTATAATCACAATAAAAATCGGTTATATACGATTTGAAAACGTAAAGAAGGAGATTGTGAATGTATCAATCAGGTCTTATAAAAATGCATTTCGTATATATCTCGTAAAATGCATATTTTATTTTTTTAATTATGGATTTCTTTTCTTAAGCATTTAATTTAATCAACGGGTTTATATTTAAAATGCTAATCTAAATAAAAAATATTTTTATTCAACGAACTGACTATCAGTCATCATCTTTGGCGTTATCATCATCAATTGTTTATAAATCATCATCATCATCATCGGCGCAACAGCCCCATGGTGGGCCAAGGACGTCTGCAGATGACATGACAGATTTCGAAAGAGGAAATGTTTTTATTTTACGGCGTAGAGTCGCCAGCTAAACGTCTAACGTGCTACAGCCAAATTAAACCGAAACCTACAGTTTAAAGTGGATTCGAACCCCTGCAAACATCCATGGCACCGCCGGGACTCAAGCCCAAAACCTGTGGCACCGAGCTATAGAGGGCTGGCTACTCGGCCATCAGGCCCCATGTATACATCAATATGTAAGACGCCATTAGTGTCATAAATAAACAAATAAATTTTAAAATTAATTATAAAATTTAATTAATTAAAAATAATTATAAATTAACTTTTTTAAATTTTAAATTACTGTTTATAAAATACATTTTTAAATTTAAATTGGTATTTTCCTTTTCCAACTAGCTTTGTTCTTTCACTTTTAGGTAAATGAACTTCCTGAAAACATGATTAGCATGTTTCTTACCACAATGGCACCCGTCCAAAACCCGATCACATGGAGACTAACAGGAAATTTCTGATTAACCCACCACCTATTGCTTACGTAATATTATGAACCACAACAATGCTTGTTAGTCATATGATATTTGATCCCACGCAATTTTTCTTTTACTTTCATCATTGATATCTGAAAGAGATAAAAATGCTAATTGAAAATAAATAAATAAGAACAGTAAACAAAGCTTATTAGCCTTTTTAATGGATCTATGTTAAAAATATTATTTTATTAAATATGCATAATATATTGAATGTAAATAATTATAAAGACTTGCCTAAATATAATTTAATAATACTTATAAAAATAAATGCAAAATAAGCTATTCTCGTAATAGCTTCACTAATAGGAATCTGTTAATTAAGTTATTGCTTATGTAATATTAGGAACCACAACAATGCTTGTTAGTCATATGATATTTTTGATCCCACGCAATTGCTCTTTTACTTTCATCATTGATATCTGAAAGAGATAAAAATGCTAATTGAAAATAAGTAAATAAATAAATAAGAACAGTAAACAAAGCTTAATAATCGTTTTCATGGCAATAGTCTATGTTAAAATATTATTTTATTCAATATGCATAATATATTGAATGTAAATAATTATAAAGACTTGCCTAAATATAATTTAATAATACTTATAAAAATAAAAGCAAAATAAGCTATTCTCGTAATAGCTTCACTAATAGGAATCTGTTGATTAAGTTATTGCTTATGTAATATTAGGAACCACAACAATGCTTGTTAGTCATATGATATTTTGATCCCAAATTTTCTTTTACTTTCATCATTGATATCTGAAAGAGATAAAAATGCTAATTGAAAATAAGTAAATAAATAAATAAGAACAGTAAACAAAGCTTAATAATCGTTTTCATGGCAATAGTCTATGTTAAAATATTATTTTATTCAATATGCATAATATATTGAATGTAAATAATTATAAAGACTTGCCTAAATATAATTTAATAATACTTATAAAAATAAAAGCAAAATAAGCTATTCTCGTAATAGCTTCACTAATAGGAATCTGTTGATTAAGTTATTGCTTATGTAATATTAGGAACCACAACAATGCTTGTTAGTCATATGATATTTTGATCCCACGCAATTGCTCTTTTTACTTTCATCATTGATATCTGAAAGAGATAAAAATGCTAATTGAAAATAAGTAAATAAATAAATAAGAACAGTAAACAAAGCTTAATAATCGTTTTCATGGCAATAGTCTATGTTAAAATATTATTTTATTCAATATGCATAATATATTGAATGTAAATAATTATAAAGACTTGCCTAAATATAATTTAATAATACTTATAAAAATAAAGCAAAATAAGCTATTCTCGTAATAGCTTCACTAATAAATCTGTTGATTAAGTTATTGCTTATGTAATATTAGGAACCACAACAATGCTTGTTAGTCATATGATATTTTGATCCCACGCAATTTTCTTTTACTTTCATCATTGATATCTGAAAGAGATAAAAATGCTAATTGAAAATAAATAAATAAGAACAGTAAACAAAGCTTAATAATCGTTTTCATGGCAATAGTCTATGTTAAAATATTATTTTATTAAATATGCATAATATATTGAATGTAAATAATTAAAACTTTGCCTAAATATAATTTAATAATACTTATAAAAATAAAAGCAAAAATAAGCTATTCTCGAAATAGCTTCACTAATAGGAATCTGTTGATTAAGTTATTGCTTATGTAATATTAGGAACCACAACAATGCTTGTTAGTCATATGATATTTTGATCCCACGCAATTGTCTTTTACTTTCATCATTGATATCTGAAAGAGATAAAAATGCTAATTGAAAATAAGTAAATAAATAAATAAGAACAGTAAACTTTAATCGTTTTCATGGCAATAGTCTATGTTAAAATATTATTTTATTCAATATGCATAACATATTGAATGTAAATAATTATAAAGACTACCTAAATATAATTTAATAATACTTATAAAAATAAAAGCAAAATATTATTCTCGTAATAGCTTCACTAATAGGAATCTGTTGATTAAGTTATTGCTTATGTAATATTAGGAACCACAACAATGCTTGTTAGTCATAAAGGCGATATTTTGATCCCACGCAATTTTCTTTTACTTTCATCATTGATATCTGAAAGAGATAAAAATGCTAATTGAAAATAAGTAAATAAATAAATAAGAACAGTAAACAAAAAGCTTAATAATCGTTTTCATGGCAATAGTCTATGTTAAAATATTATTTTATTCAATATGCATAACATATTGAATGTAAATAATTTGCCTAAATATAATATAATAATAGTTACTTATAAAAATTAAAGCAAAACAAGCTGTTCTCGAAATAGCTTTACTAATAGGAAACTGTTGATTAATTTATTGCTTATGTAATATTAGGAACCACAACAATGCTTGTTAGTCATATGATATTTTGATCCCATGCAAATGCTCTTTTACTTTCATCACTAATATCTGAAAGAGATAAAAATGTTATTTGAAAATAAATAAATAAAAACAGTAAACAAAGCTTAATAGTATTTTTAATGGCATTAACTAAATTGAACTGTTCCTCGTTAATATATTAAGTTATTAAACATACGTAACATATTGAATGTAAATAATTATGAAGACATACCTAAATATAATTTAACAATACGTATGAAAATAAAGGAAAACAAGAAATTCTGGAAATATGACGCGTAAATAAAATTCTTTCTAATTCTTACATTACCGCCTACTTGTATGTATTACATTGGTTTGTGTTAGTTGGCAACATTTTCAACAGTAGTAATAAGTACGTAATAATAGTAATATGTATGATAAATATCGTTAGTTGTTGAAATCAAATTACTTGATTTTTCTTCGTTGATAATTTTATATTGTACAAAAATTTATTATATTTAGGAAGGATGCATAGATTTGTGGGCGAAATCGTAAAACAGGGGTAGTTGAGATTTGGTGACTTTTTGTGGTGCCAACTCAGCGATAAGTCTCCAAATGTAGTAACCGGGTTTTTTAAATACTTTTTGCAATTCACTTCAATTAAAATCTCAACCCGTTACTTGGAGGATACTGGCGAAAAGAATTTTGGAAGCAAAATCCTAATGGCCCCTATTCTGCGATTTTACCGAATTATGGATTACATAAATTCACTCTGATTTATAGAAGAATAGTATAATAGAAAAAAAAAAAAAAAAAAATGGTGAAAAATAAATAACTTAATTTGATTCAATGAATTGCATTAACGTTGATTTGATGTTAGTTGACGGTGATATATTTAGTTTGATGTTTGTGACAGTCAAGCTCAAAACTGATTTAAAAATTTTCAGTAACTAAACGGTCCCAATTTTTAAATTTGTTAATATATTTTTTTTTCGGTCTAATGCAGCAACCACTTAGACAATTGTCTTTAATGCCTTAAGGCAAGTGCTGCACAGACGTTACTCACTTTGCATTACCCAGGGGCGCGTGTAATTTGAAGATAAGCCACGGACACGGATTAACAATGCCCCCGCAGCGCTCTACGATCCTGTTAGCACCGGGACCTACGGTTTAAAGTGGATTCGAACCACTACAAACACCCATGGGCAAGCCGGGATTTGAACCCGATACCTATGGCATCGAGCCAGAGCGCTAGCCACTCGGCCATCAGGCCCCCAAATTTGTTAATATTCGTGACTGAAAATTTTTGTTTCACAAATTTGTAGCTCGTCTTATTTTCATTGACTGCTGATCTGAAGCAGATTCAGTTCTATCAATTCTGAAGCACCATGGGTTATACTCCACCACATTGTACGATTGCTATCGTTTCTAGCCGAGATCTGTCAATTCTATGACTCAACATGCTATCCACCAGACCACAAATACAAGATGTCCGTTTTGACAGAATAAGAGGAATGATAGTAGTCCTCAAGAAAAATAGTATTTAACCCTTTGCACTCGAAGTTTTTTTCATTCGTATTACCAGCAACTCGAAGCGATTTTAGTGAAAGATCATATTCACATGTAAGTTTGATATACGCATTATTTATATTGTTATTTGCATTGTCTCCGTAGCGGAGCCCTCGAGCTTGAAGACAAATTTTAAATGGCTCCGCTCCGGAACCCTTGAGTGCAAACGGTTGATATAAATTTGTACTACGAATACTAGGTAAAAATCTACATAATAAAGGAATAAGACTACAACTATATGTTTTATACACAAAAAATTGTTCTTTATTTCAAAATTGATGAATTAAAATATGTATCTACAAGGGTAAAATGTTACCGTAATGACGATTAGGGCTCACCTATAATGCAAAAATACAACGGGAAAAAGAAAAATCTCCCGAATTGCTTTAATTGCAGCCAGGAGTTCGGAGCTTAGTATTTTAAAAATATAACCTTAAGAAACAAAAGCTTGACGACCAAATGGCAAGGCAATCTTTCGCTCGTCTAACTTGAGCATGCAATATCCTGGCGTCAGATTATATAATTTTTATGCATAAATAAATTTGTTTGCATATATGTGGTGATGGCGCTGAATTTCTATAATTTGGCAACTTGTTTCCATTTGGATTTGGAATCTTTCATTTTGACAATTGATTTAAAAAAAAAAAAAAAAAATCAATTTTCTTTACAAATTCTCTGATTTTGCTTCTAAAACGGCATTTACTGGCTGTGGCATGGATGTTTGTTAGTTGTTTGGAATCCATTTTAAACTGTAGGTCCCGGTCTAATTAATCCGAAGTGTGCACAAAGAGACAAGAAAAACAAACGCAAAAATTCACAAATAATTTTAAGAAACATTAAAAACTACTCTTTGCAATATGTAAAAATAAGTTAACAATAAAGATTGCTGTGATCTTGTAGATCCATTACTTTAAAACAATTCAACAACTAATTAGTGATCTTTGCATGAGTACTAGAATAACAGATTGCAGCATAAATAGTATAATGAAAATTACTAACAATATATAAGGTGTGACCAAATAAGTTTTAGTTTGAAGGTTGTGCATTACAGATTTGGTATCTCAGTCGTGCATAATCCTTTGATCATTTAGGTAATTGTCCCACTGCTTTATTAGGTTGAATATATCCCTTTGGTAAAAATCCTCTTTCTGCTGCTGGAAGAAATCTGAAACTGAAGGACAGAAGGCATGAAAATCGGAAGATCAGGACTATAAGGCGGGTACTCAAGTGTTTTCATTTTAGTAAATTTAATTTCTGCTCATGACATTTTAATATGGGGACGTATGTTATTAAAAGCAAAAATCATCCCTTTCGCCTTAACTGCATAATCTCTCCAGCGTTTCGATACAGTTCCCCAGTGATGGACACACTTGAATTCTTGAAATCGATAAGCAATGGGCCTGGTAATTAAACAACAGGCTAGGTGAATCACTTTTCCAGCAGATGTAAGTTTTACAGGCATGCATATGTAACATATTTTCAGAATTGGAAGCATCAAATATTTGAGAACTTTCCGAAGAACAATTCCATTAAAATTTTTTTTTTTTTTTAATAATCCAACAATCCCCGCCCACACTTAAATTTAAAACTGTTGATAAAGTGTGAGAATAAGGCTATGGCCCTAGAGCATTGTGTAATTGACAACATATTATCTAAAGGGAATAGTTCATTTGATCAAAAGGTATGAATATGTCAAGATGGCTTAACTTTATGGTGACATATTTCAATTTTTCCAAACTTGCAGACTGTAACTACCCTTCTTGGAAAGTGGACATGAAAGTTCATATGTGGAACAGCAATTCCATATATGGACAGTGGTAAAAAAGACAAGCATTCATTCCTGTGGCATAAACAGAGGGCATATACAACTAGCTAACAAGGTATTGTAAGATTTAGCCATCGATAGCAAAAATGCATGGGATATATTGTAACTGCATTTTGAACCGAGTTCATGTGTAAGACTTGCCTGTCTGGTCGATGGGTTCCTTGAAATGATATAATCATAAGGAAACTATTACCCTATTTAGCTAGAGAAAATCTGAAAAAGGAATCAAAAGAAAGTGGTTTAACTGTTCTTGAACTACTGGCATGTTTTTGGCTCATTTGCCGACTGGCGCCAGAATACGTCAATTTGGTCCAGATTCTTTATCATCTTGAAGATAAAAAGACTTTACAGTAAAAAAATGTTATTGGACAATTATTGACAATCTAGAATAGAGAATAGATTTAAAGAAAAAAGATGTAAAAAATCGCAAGTGTAAGAGATGCCTATACTTTGAAAAGTAAAACACCGCAATGAGAAACACAAGTATATATGAGAAAATGGATTAAGAAATCAGAGCACAGTGGAAATGCATTGGACCTAAGCAAGCTTTTTACATAATTCAAGCGATGGAGTTTCTCATCTCATCTGGGGCTATGCAGATACTGCAAAAATCAGGCATACAGAAGATCAATGCTTCAGAAAGATTCAACAGGTCAAATTTGAGAATGCAGATGAAAAAAGAGCATAAGAGTTTCAGACATGCTGAATGTTTCGTTACAATGATATAACCATGTATCGTTTTGTATTATTATTTGAATATAATTGCTCGAGAAGGGTGATCTTCTTAATAAATTGCTTTTTAATGCAGACACTTAGATCTGTGCTGCTTTCACACATCAACAACGAACTTCTAATAAGTTACGAATTCTTACTCTTTATTTTATTTCAATTAATTGATTATTAGTTTTATAGCAAATGTAAAAGAATAACAACATAAAAATTAATTTCCTTTATTAAATATAAAATAGGTACATTAAAAAATTAATTAACATCATTAGGAGTATAACCAGACAGCAGCAACATGAAACAATCATAAATCAGTGCACAGTCCAACCACAGATAGTGTGGAATGGTAAACCTACTATTTAATAACAGAAACAAGACCAATCAATTACTTGTTAGGGGTACTAGTCAGATATATGCTGCACAAAACTGCTTAGAAAAAAATTAGTGTGAAATTGTTTCATTTGTTTGTTTTTATTATTACGTAATCTAACCTCTTAATTAGTAAACATTAAAATTATTTTTATTGCAATCAAAACTGCTGTTAAATGAAACTTCCTCCTCTTTGATGCCACTCTTTTTTAAATCTGTCTGACATGGCAGAGGACCAATTTTCCATGTAATCGGTGGTCGGACTATACTAATATACTGCATAGTTAAAAAAATAATTTACTTGAAAATTTATATTTTATTGCTTTGTTCAGACCTTTTAATAAAAAAATAGGCAACAAATTCCTAAAATCATTAATATTTTGAATACATATATCTTCATATTATATCTAATTGATAATGTATGTATACAAAAACAAAATATAATTAAAATTGAATAAATGTAAATGAATAATGCACAATTTTATTCATTTACCTACAACACACAACTTCATTAGAATAAAGTTGAAATTAAAGATTGCATTAATATAAAAAAACTTGTGATAGAATTTTTAATATATAAGGTGTTTTTAGAGTTTTTGCTTTTTATTTCCTTGTATACAAACAAGGATATTATGATTATGTCATTATCAAATTTTATGTTTCAGAAACACAAAAAAAGATAACTAGAAATGAAATGAAAAATATGCATAGTTGGCAAAATTTTATCACAACAAAGCTTTTGTGTAACATTTTTGTGGATTTGCTTACAAGAAGCTAAGTGATGTTACAGAATTTGAGATGCAGTAAAATATATACAATGTGGCAGATGAATGCAGTAATTTTAATTGCAAACAAATATAAAACTATACAGAATACAAGTTCTTAAGAAATTTCTATTTCAGATTTTTAAGACGTTAGTTCTGTAAACAAAACAAAAAGTGACAATCTTCTTTTATTTAGATTTAAATAAAATCAACAAAATAAAAAATATTTAAATATAATTTATGATATATTTTATAATACATGGTTGATTAGTAAATAAAGAGTAATACAAATATAAATTAAAATTCAATAGTTCAAGATATAATTTTATAATAAAAAAAAAAAATACAAATAATAATAATTATAAAATTATATTCATATCATGCAAAACAAAAAAAAAAAAAAAAAAAAAATGAAAAACAAAATAAGCACCTTACAGATCAATCAATATTTAAATTACAAAATTTCAATTAATAGTTTCATGAATTTTTAAAATAAAAACAAATTAAAAATTCTTGTAACAGATTTCAATCTATATTAAATATTTTTAAAAATGACATATGTTTTAAGGTTTGAAATAAATCAACTAAATTTTAAAATAATAAAGTTAGTAAAACCAATTATAAATCATCCAGTCAAATAAGTATTTATAGTTACTTATATTTAAAAGTAATTGATTTTCTGGACATAAAATAATTTTTAAATCAAATAAACAAATACATGCTCATAATTCAATTTAAAATTTATAAAGAGATTTTAAAATTTAGTAAAGACCATTAAAAATTTATTTGTTCTTAACTTGGATACGCATGCCAAAAGGTATATTAGTTTTTTTTACAAACAAAACATAGCTAACATCATTTAATAATTATTTAAGACATCAGAAACACAATTATAAAAATGTGAAAGGGGAAGGAAAAGACATGAATGGCAGTGTCGTTAAATCATGTTGGCAATGAGTATGGGAATGATTAGGGCAAAATTTTTCTATATTTCATCTGCATTTTAAAATAAATATTTAACCTAGTATGGAAAAAAAACCCCAACAACATGGAATGAGTAATACATAAGAAATGAAAAGCAACAATTTTAATAAAGTTTTTCATAAATATTAATAATAATATCATTTCTTAAATATAGGATCTCAAATATTTCATAATTAGATGATATGATTTATACAATTTTATAAACAATCATTTGTCCTTAAAGACATCAGCAACTTAACAACATTTTTTAAGTTCTTTTGAGAATATGAGTACAAAATAAAAAATTTAAAAATACAAATTAAGATAAAGTATTTTTCTTTAAATTCATAAAATCCATACATTATTATTCTTTTAATTTGAACATTATTACAAAGATGTTGTTGCTAACATTGAAATTTTACGAACTGTATGACAAATTTTCAAAAATTATGTATTTAACAAATTAGACACCCCTCGACCATATCCTTTCAGTAATGTTGCAACATAAAATTTGAAAGATAGTATCATATGATGTGTTTAATATTTTTAATGCTTTATTTTTATCACTGCAAATAAAACTCATTACCTTCTGAGAATACAGATGAATGCATAAACCAGTTGGAATGGTAAAATGTAATTTTTAGAGGTGGCTAATTTTCAGAAAGGATAACCTTAAATTTTTGCAGAAAATGTCCTCCTACATTTTTATACATTATCATTCTATTAATTTATATTAAGCTGACAAAATAATATATACATGTTATATTATTATAAATTGTTTGCTTTAATAATATGAACATTAACTAAAATTTGAATAAAGCATAAATAAAACTATCCTTATAAGAGATTAAATTAGCTTCAAACAAAAAAATACATAAATATAATTAGGAAATAAAATTCATATATAGAAATGAAACATTCAAATTTAGAAAAAACTTTTTTCATCAACATTCCAATAAGTGAAATCCATAAAATCATGGAGAAAGAGAGTGGATTAAAAAATAAAAAATAACAAAATGAAACAATCTTCATAAAGTCATATTTTATAAGAATAATTTGATCCTTAATTTCTGATTTGTAATTAATTTGCTAAATTGTAAATTTATATCTGATAAATTTTTTTTATATATCCCTTTCACATACTTCTGATATTATTTTTACAATTTTTAAAAATTTTTTATATTTTTTCTAAATTCAGCAGAATTATTAATTGGATTTAGCCTATACAATGCAAATAAATTCACAATCGTATGATTGGTGCCAAGAAATTGATACAGAAACCTGCTCCAATCAAAGACCAAATAAAAGTAGTTGGCTTGATTGCAGTAACATAATTTCTTACAAATATTAAGGCCTTTTTCAAATAAGCATTGGTAACTCGCAAGAGAAGCGGTTTTTCCTGTAAATATAATTAACATAATTAATTTTCTGTAGAGATAATTAAAAATAACACAATTTATGTATTTTATAATTTAAAGAGGACCCATGAATTAAGTTATATCAATTATTACTATTTATGTTTTTGGTTTCAATAAAATAGAGATTTTATACTGAGAAAGAAATATGGGATTAAAAAAAAAAATTGTTTATAAAGATTCTTAGGAATTCAAAAGATTAACAAGAGCTATAAATACAGATTGAAATAATAAAAATAAATTCATAATATGAATTTTATAATGTAAAAATGAAACATCTTTACCAATGGGATGCCAGCAGAGCTCAGAAACTCGGCCATTTCTTTCTCATCCAAGTTAGCACTATTGAAATATTCTCGAACTTTTCGTCGTGTCCACCAGTCATTTGATTTTCTGCGATACATTAATAAACAAATTAAAAAAATATGCATTGCATTAAAAGAAAACATAATTAAAAAAAAAAAATCTACAAATAGAAATAAAGCAACAGCTGTAAAATATCCCTAACAATAAAAAATGCTAAAAATATTTTCTTACTTCTTTGTATTGGTTGGTAAAGTATAACTGTACTTATACAGAATGGCTCTAATGTATTTAGGAGGTTTATTAGGTGGGAATGGCAAACGTTCTGTATCCATAAGTTTTAACACTAAATAATTTTTAAAAAAAACAGATTAGTACAAAGTATCTCCTTCAATAAAATAAAGTATTTAAATTTTTATAGGTTAAAAAAAAAAATCAAAATCAGTACTTTGAATTCTAATAAATAAACAATAATATTACAAACCATCTTTGTCTCCATCTAAAAGTCGATAAATGAAGCTCACAAACCAAGGATTATGTTCATAGTTTCCAAGAGCAGCAAACCACATTTGCCAATCCAATCTTGGTTGATGAGGAACTATAAAATAAAAATATTAAAATACATTAAAAATATTTGTCAATATCTTAATTTCCTGCCTTTAATCCATATATTATGTAATAAAACTATGGATCAAAATTTTTATTAGATATGTGAATT
Organism: Caerostris extrusa; assembly: GCA_021605095.1. NCBI lineage: Eukaryota > Metazoa > Arthropoda > Arachnida > Araneae > Araneidae > Caerostris > Caerostris extrusa. The sequence goes on along the minus strand of BPLR01000075.1, from coordinate 95,496 downwards.
TAAAAAACTTTGATATATATTTTCTTTTAATTGATGTTTGCTTGCTGATATATATATTACATCACACACATTAATTCTTGCATTCCACGATAGAATATTTTCTCTTAAAACAACGTTCTTAAACGCATATTTCTTTCGGTTCACCATGTTAAAAATCTGTGGCAACTGTATTTATGTTTTGTGGGGAAAAAAAAATCCCTATTTTTAAATACTTGCTTATCCTAACCATGAGTACAGAAACAAAATTTTATCTGTTCTGAATAATTAAAGGAAAGGAAAAAATCAGGTTACACACCTCTGTAGTTATAAATATAAATTATAGTGATTAATTTTTTTAAACAAAAAGCTAACTTACTAAGAAATGGGGGTCGCTCTGAAGGATTACCAATTTTATACAAGAAATGATATTCTTTCCACCCAGTTGATAATGAATTACTTCCTTCAATAATTATTTCTGGTCGTCCATCAATGCCAGTCATCCTTTAAATGAATTTATTTTATTACCAAGTCAAAAATAATTGTTTGTAGTATTTAAAATATAATATGATATGAGGAAGGAAAATACATGCCTTCTGAACAAGCCATAAGCATTTGATATGTGAAATTCATCTATTCTCTTATGCCACTGATGCACAATAGGCCACAGATTATTACGAGTCCTGGCATCTAAAGCAGCATGAGGAACCTGATTAAGCACATAAAAAATTTGTTTATCAAAACAAAACAATAAATAAATCACAATTTTAAATTAAAAACTTATTAAAAATATTTTTAATAAGTTTCACATAACATAGCATTTTAGGATTTTAGAGACTGAATAATATTAAAATTACATGTATTTGGTTTAAAATACTACTTACAACAAATCTGATTATCGCTATTATTTTTATGTCATAGTTATCTAAATTTCTTTTTAATATAATCAATTCGCATTATTACATGCATTTTTTAAAGTTTGCAAAAACAGTGTCACCTCAAAAAGCTAACATAGCCTTTCTTGTTTATTTTGATGGATAAATTTCCACACAAAAAGGTTGCATTTTTTTTTCCAGTTGATTATTGGTTATCATATGTTATTGAATGATGATACATGCATTAATAAGAGGGGTTTTTTTCAAAACTAAAAACTTTAATGATTAGTTTAATATTTTAATCCTGAGACTAGCATGATACTTATATATTTTGGCATATAATAAATATCCTTTATATATAAACCTATCATACCATAAAATTAAGAAATATTAAAACAATTAAAGGAGAAACATTATATTCATACCAAGCTAACAATGAATAGCCATATTGAAGCACATGTCACAAAAACTGTTCCAATTAGAGCATACATCTTCTTAAAAAATCCAGGTTCAATTATTGATCTGAAAAATGTATGCATACTTTTTAAACAAGAAATTTTTATTTATTCTATTTCAAAAATCATAACTTTTCAAAGCAATGATCTATATATATAAATATGAAAGGTAACCATTATATATTTGCTACATTTAAAATTATAACAAGAAATAAAAGTTATTTTATTCATATTAAAAAAGTTTATCTTATTTTTAAAAAATTAATAATAATAATAATAAAAAAATCAAAGAACATGTTATATCAAGCTTAATACATTCATGTGAAGAAAAAAGATGCTTCATTATATTTATTATATAAAGATATTTTTTAACTATCAATGTAGCACCATAATATAGGCATAAAGGAAAAAATAGATGAATACAACATCAGCACAAAATTTTATTTAAAAACAGAAAACCTCATTGGTGATATTCGAGTTAATAATTTGTATTTCGGACATTCTTAAAAAAATTCAAATCATCATTACTCCATAATCTTATTATATTCAAACATCAACATTTCACATGATATTCATTCAAAACAGTTAAGATGAAAAGATTAATACAAACAACTTTAAAGCAGATTTTTTTATGTCAATATTAATCTATATAACTTCTTACAAATCAATATTTTTGACAAAAAGAAAGCATAATTCAATATATTTACACCCCGAAATTCCAATATCAACATAAAATGCATTGTAACGTCATGATTAATCAAGTTATTAGAATTAACTCCATTAGCAAAAAGTTCAAATATTAAAAATAGTCTAGCCTTCTTCTATTCAATAGTTTTCTAGTATAAATTTTGTAGATTTCTTGGATGTCATAATTTCACCTTGTTCATCTCCCGGTGAACTTATTTCACCTTGTTTTTGTACAAGGTTATATATATAGGTATGCTTTACAGATATAGTGATTTAGCCTTTAATATTTATGTATGCTAAATGAATTTCTCAGATTTGTTCCCAAAAGCGATTGATATTTTACTGGTTTTCTTGTACAAGGAGATTGTATTTTTGAAATTTTTTTGTTAGTTTTAATCCTATATATATATATATATACAATGAAATACAAACATTAAATGACTAGTCAGAAATTTTTGATGTTTGCCAGTAGACAGAAAAGGAGTAGATTAAAATGGCACTAATTTCCAATTGAAATAACTATCAACATTACCATAAAATTCCCATCAACTGAAAGTTCCATTCCTAATTCTGGCAACAAATTGTAATAATCAAGGGATCTTGATTATTACAATTTAATAACTATTAGAAATAAAAAAGAAATTAAAACATAGTTTCATAGCTACCAATATATGTTCTGAAATTATTTATAACATATTCCAATTAATGTAGAATTTTTTTTTATTACACAATGTTGCATATTATTTTGAAATGAAAATATTAACATAACAATTAAAAAGAACTCCAGGAAAATTTATAACAAAAATTTTATATGCATCAATATTAAAAATTTCACAGACTAACAGTAACTACTAACAGTATTTGGGTACCACACAAAAATATACTAATGATATATGATATTTATTTATTCACATTATTGAATATTACTTGATCATAAGAAAAATACATGAAGCTTTTCTTTTAATTACATTAAGTTGGAAAAGTAGCAAAGAAATCCCCCCCCTATTTTTAAGTTTCATAAGAAAGTTTTATTTCCTTCCACAGTCTAATCGAAAATTTTGTTTTCAAACTACAGAGAATCTATAGTGATAGACATCTCTGTACATATATATAACAAAGACTTATTATATTACATTAAAATAATAATTTTCATCCGATAGTATTATTTTTTGCTTCTTAAATAATAAATACTTTAGAAACATTAAGGATAGATTAAATTAGAAAAATATGACTTAAAATGAATTACCTGTATAAAGCCAAAAGAATATTAACACATAAAGAAATAGTTCCAATAAATATTGAAACTGGCATTATTTCTGACAGCATACTTCTATATTCTGATGCAGAGAAGCTGTAAAATCACAATAATGGTACCATATAATGTCAACTCTTTAAATACTCCTGTAAATTTTTTACAAGAAATAACCTATAACTATTTTATAGGCATACAAACATAAAATAAGCATATAATTTTCCAATTTTATCAACATAATTCAATAGGATTATTAACTAAAATTTATATCATTTAGATTTAAAACGTAGATGGCATTCAAAGCGATTCTGGCAGATTGTTTTTCAAGTAATTTATTATGCACATTTGTAGTTTTTCTAATCATGAGGTGCTTAAATTTGAGAAGTAATAATGATTTAACTACAATCCATAATAAAAAACTATGGATAATCTACATAAATTAGCAAATATGGTGTTGCCGTAATTTTCATATGATGAAATATTACAATAATAACCGGAAAATTATGCAATAGAAAAAAATATATTTGAAAATAGATCTGGAAAAATAAAGAAAAATATTACTAAAAATAACTGAAGGAAAAATATTACTAAATGTAAAAGTTCTCTACTGCACGAAAAAAAAAATATTTTACAACAAAATCTTTAGATTACATTAAAATATTTTTTTTTACTACCATTATATAATCTTGTAATTTAGTTACAAGATAAAAAAAATAAAATAAAAAATTTATGGTGTATTTTAAACCAATGGGTTTGCATGGTTTAATTTAAACAATGAAACTTTAAAAGAGAACACCTATTAGCAGCAATTTATTCAATAAACAGATTTTCACCATATGGATTAAAAATACCTTATAAGGATTAAGTTCACTTTCTATGAAAGTCTTGCAGATTTTAAATATTATAAGAGAAGTTTTTAAGGGCATTTACTTCACAAATGCAATACATAACCCCTTGAAATATTTTTATGATAAAGAGTTTGGAAACAGTGCTTATCAATAACTAACAAAAAAACCTGCTTATTCATAATAATTATTTTATACCATACATTTATATAAAATTATTCTACTTTTATCAAATCTTTATATATTTAAATTTCACTTTTGGAAAATATTTCATTTAAGAAACCCAGAACACATTTGTATTAATTGCTTGGTTTAATATAATATTTATTTTCAAATGGATACTTTACATTTCTAATAATTACAATTGGAGCATTAATAATGAAATAAATTCAATATTTTGGTGTATTAAAAAAATCTTTCTCTTTGCTTAAGCATTACATAAAATTTTCTGACCAATAGCCACATAATCTTTTTTTCATGATAATTTTTATTTATAATTATACACATGCAAAAACTATCTATAAAAAAAATTAACTTTAAATTATCAATAGTTACTCATAGCTTACCAATTTTGCTGTCAACAGACCAATCAGGAAGTACTTTTAGTGAAAAAAAAATCTTACTGTACCGTACAGTAAGCAAATAATAACAATATTTTTCAACAGCTAGAGTCAGAATTTTTTGTCCATCTAAAGGCAGTTCCTCCGGTAGATTTGCTAGCTAAAAACAATAAGAATATTAAATTGCTTAAAAAGTAACATAATTGAAGTGAAAAAAATAACAATATTCATCAATAATTTCATTTTGTTCATTAAATAAAAATATTAAAGATCAAAAATATATTCCATCAGACTGAAACATGTAGTGTTATTGTTGTTTTTTATGCAGCTGGTTTAGGAACACACAGTTTCATTTACATGCCCACAAACACCACATACTATATTAACACATTTAAAAACATTAAAATACTCAGGTACATTAGATGTGTGAAATATACTTCCTCTCTGGGCGAGAGTGTGCATGCCAACAAATACACAGGATTGTGCTAAATATAATTCCTCTCAGGATGAGAGATAGTAAACTAAATGTTTCGGAGGCAAAAAGCACATAATTGTGCTGTACTAAACGTTTCTCAGCGGCAATGTTGGTTTAACTGTACTTCCTCTCAGGTGATTGTCAAGACCTACTGAACATTTCTCCCGAACGCCACTGAGGGCACTCTTGCAGTGAGTAGGAGGGAAGCACAGTTACAAACATTAATTTATTATTAAGTAGTAAATTACAATTTTATAAAGAAAATTGTGTTTTTAAAAATGCTAAGATAAAAAAAAAAAAAAAAAAAAAAAAAAATCATGAAATAAAAAAATATTATAATTAAAAAATAAATATCGATCAGCTATTAGTAGAAGCACATTTTTTATTTAAATTGGTAAAAAAGCACTAATAAAATACCTGGAGTTGGACGGCCAACCAAACTAAGTAGAAAATCATCATCTACTAAAGACAGGCACATAACAATTGTGAGCAGATTGAAAAAGTTAAAGTTCCCAGTCAGAATGATTAATATTTGGAATAAAATCTAAAAGTAAATAATTATGTTAGTTAAACATTTTTCTAAATAATAACTATTTCAAAAAAACAACTATTGCGTTTAAAAACTAAATATTTTTTACGTACTTGGGAGTAAAAACTGAACAATCTAAGTGAACGAACTGGAGCAAAAAACAAAAATGGAATTGGAATTTCAATAATAAATGTTGCTACAACTCCTGATTTCAGAAACCATTTAGGAAGATGGTGAGCATACCAAGCTAAAGGCGTAGGAATGCACTGACTTTCAAAATGGTAATTGAGAGCTAGAACAATAAAAGAACTATTTACACATAAACATGTAAAATAGGACTTTAATTTGAATTTGCATCAAATTAAATCAATTAAACACAATAAACAAATGAAAAATATGGAAAAACAAATTCTTACAAAATATTTAGTAGATGGAATTTTCCTTTAGTAAATTAAATATTGTACAATAAAACATATTATTTTATAAACATTTGGCAAGAGATGTTCATTTTGGAATCCTTGAATAATAATGAAATATAAATTAAAAATATATTGCATTTTGAAAATATTCTCTCATAGTGCAAAAATCTTTGACATTTCCAAAATATATAATACACACACACATATTTTTTTTATTAATTTTAACTACTGAAACCAGTGAAACATATGACAATTTTTAAGTTTCAAAATTACACTTTGAATTGAAGATATTTTTTTTTACTTTACCTGATAAATCCCACCATGTAGGACACATGCTTGTTAATTTTACAATTCCAGATGCAAACATAAATCTAAAAAGCAACCATCTAACAAGCCACATGGATATAATATCATGAGGTCGGTGAGGCAAATATGAAAAAAATCCACTTTTCACTGAACTTTGCAAGAATCCGAGTGGTGCAACTAGAATAGCTAAAAAGCCAATTTCCAGTAATAATGTATCCCTGAAAGATAAAAGCAGAAGATTGTAGGAGAATGAGAAAAAAAATAATAATTTTAATAAATGGACAATAATAACAAATAAAAAAAAAGTAATGGAAAAGAGAATAAGAATGATATTTACTTACAATAAATTATGTTTGATGATATGTTTGAAATAATTGAGTATTTAAAATAATTTATATCAATTTGTTTTTGTGATATTTCACATTATATAAAGTATAAATTAAGTGTATTATGTACATTTACATGAACATGTATAAGAAAAGCAGTACCCCAATTTATAGATAAAATTGTAGACAAAGAAAAGGCGCATTATATCAGATGACTATTTATATAACTACAGGTATAAAAAAAGATACTTTTCTGATGATTTGTATTCTTATCCCATAGAAATGAAAATCTTGCAAGTGCTACTATTATTTATTAATTTTTTTCTTTTCTTTAGCATTTATTATTATTTTTTTTATCTGTGGCTTCTTTGCAGGCCTGTCTCTTCCATAAGGCCTAAATAAACTTTCTCTTTTCCTTGTAATCAACAGCTCTAATGAACTTTTTTTTATGTTTATAAAATATTTTTCTTTTCTCCACAAAAGAATTAATTTTTGACAAAAACATATATGGCCAGCAACTGAATTGATCACCTTATCAAGGTTCTCATAGCAACCCATATTCTAAGGTTGTTTTTTTTTTTTTTTTTTTTTTTAACATACAATTCTTAGATTGATGGTAAGAAGTATGGCTCTAAAATACAAATTCGGAATGAAGATTTGAATGGTAATCTCAGTAGTATTTTTAAAAAATTAAAAACAATTAATTTAATGGGTGCCAAATTGAAGACCTGTAGTTGAATTTATTTAAATTACACCTGTAGTTGAAAAATTTACGAAGTAAGGAGATCAATAATAATAATAAACACAATGTGAATTTAAATATTAACTGCAGGAATAGAAAATAACAATATAAATATAATTTTTTTTAATAATGTTACATGAATGTCAATGATTTTCATTAATGTCTATTCATATCTTACTTACCACTGAAACCAGAGAAAAGTCTGGCCAATCTAGAAAAAAATATTTTCTATTAATCTAATTACTTATTACATAGAATACCATATTTCACAGAAATAAGTATAATTAATATTTTATAACATCAATATTCACATTTTTCATTTAACGATTAAACTGTTCATTATAATGAAATTGCTATTTCAAGATAAATTATACAATGGGTTTAAAAACTATGCAGCTGTTAAATTTATTATTAGTTATGACATTCATATTATTACAAGTTTAGATAAATTCTTTTGTGAGTTTAACTAAAAATATTTAAGTAGCCAGAAAATAAACTGACATATTAAAATAAACATTTAATAAATATTTTTTAAAAATTCCTTTTTTATATTTTTCTTACAATAAAATACTCTTACTTGAAAAAAGTGAAAAATATAGCATCCATAATAAAGTGAAATTAGCCATATCTCTCATACGACCCCAAACCATACTACCAAATGATATAATAATTCCTAACAAGGCAATCAGATCCATCATAAGAGGAACATCAATTCCAAGGGTAGGAGCCAACCATAGTAGAGTTGGAATTTCTTCAGCCTTTTTCTTAACCACTTCAGCTCCATCTTCTGTTAAAAAAGAATGAAATTTGTTAGATATGTTGTTTTCCTTATGTCTCACACATTTTTTTTTTTTTTTTTTTTTTTTTTGTTATGAATATATATGCAATTTCCTATCCATAATTCTCAGTGGTTGGATAATCTGCACTTTTTTTTTTTTTTTGGCATTAAAAATGAAACGATTAATATTGGTGTATAATTGTGGATGATACCCACTCACTTATTATTACTATTATTTTTTATATAACTTAACTTTTCTGTATCTATCGGTAAGATAAGAGAATACCAAATAACATATTATACATTAAAAATTGCACTTGTCCAGATGAAGAAATATGCATAAAAAGCTATGATAAAAACTAAAAAGTATTTATTGATAAAGCAATTTGTGAACAATCTGCAAGAAAATGTTTTTAATTATTTGTTAATTTGTTCCTGGCCATTTTTATCCAATCATACATATTAGTATAACATATGCTTCATTTTGCCTAACATTTCAATCATCTATAGTTCTCATAAATCATTCAATTAAAAAAAAAAATTTATTTCTTTCTTTCTCACATTAATCTATTATCTTCAAAAGACTTCTTTAGACTATATTTTTCCAGGAATGAATTTTTATCAATACTTTTGAAAAATTCAGTGCAGATTTGTATCTAAGTATTTGTGTGTCAGTGCTTAAAGTATTTTAATGTTTAATCTGTGGATTATAGGTAAGAAATTACACAGCAACTGAAGTTTTTTGTAACTTATTGACAATGATTATCATTATTTAAACGATAATTAAGATCCGAAAAGGCCCAGAGTATAATTATTGGATTTCTGAAATGAGGGAGTTAGTTTTAAAAAGATTACAAATGAAGCAGGACTGTAAATTTATATGTCTATGAGAGAAATGGGCTTTCAAATCTATAAGGTAGAAAATCTCTCAAAAGTTCAAGAAGGTAAATAAAAATAATGTTGCTCTAACTAATTCCAAGATTAGTCTTACTACTTATAAAATTGAAAGTAGAAACTTAACTTATTTTAATATTTTTTTAAACATCAATTTAAAAAAGCAAAAATTTTCATTAAAACTAATATGAAAAGTAAGAAATTTTCTTGGTAAAACATGAATATTGTGCATGATAGAATCATCTTTGTGAATGATTTATTTAATACCAAAACAATATTATTGGTAAATATATAATTGGCTTAATTATATATTTTAAAAAAATTACTAACTTTACTTTAGGAAAAAGAAATGAAAAATAAAAGATAAAAAAAGAAATAAGCATAATTTGTGAATTCTTTGTAGAATATCAATAAAGCAACTGAAATTTTTAAAATATTTTAAAACTTAATACAAGTCTAAATTTAAAATAAAACATTGAAAATTTATTACAACTAATTATCAATCTCAGCTATTAAATTAATTCATGAACATTTTTTTAAAATAAAAATGAAGTAGTACAATAAGTATAAAATAAATGTTTTCTTACCAAGTGAAATTATTGCTCGTGCTGGTAATATTCCATTATCTCCATATAGACCTAGCATAAAATGAAAAAGGATAATATTTGCTTTAAAATAAATTAAATGGCATAATCTAATATTATCAAGAAAATTATACAATAATTTTTAGAGACTATAAAAAATATAGACATTCAAATATTGATTGCTTATTAACAAATACCATTATAATAACTAAAAATTCTCTCATTTTTATGTTAACTCTCATAAAAAAAGATACTAACCAAAAGCACTACATATTCCATAGCTCCAACATTAGGACATACAAATTAAGAAAACTTTTGCTTAAATAGATTTTGCGACAAAAACAAATCAATATTAAAAATAAACAAATTACAAGGAATAAAAAAATTACTTTGAGATTTATAAATACAAATATTAACATTTTTCTGAATGAAGACTATTTGAAGACACATTTTCTAAAATAAAATTCTTGATAAATAATTAAAATACATCTTTTGTTAGTTTTTTTAAATATATGAATAAGTTTACCATAACTGCTATGCTGTGATATGGAATATGTAAATGCATAAAAATAAACATGAAAAAAAAATGAGTAGCAAAGTAGTTAATTTTTACCCAGTAAAAAACACTAATGAATTTATAACTAATTGCCCTACATTTTTGTAAACCTTTAAAGGCATGAGATAACAAACTGCTTGTAATTTCTTTGATTTGTGTAGTTAAAATATGTAACAACAGCAGGGTACAATTTTTGGTTGTTGTTGATCCCAATTGTTGAAATAGCAAATGGTTGATCGTCCAACTGAGCAACAATGTGGGATTTACTCATTAGACAGGCTGGCATTAATGGCTTTGGTTTTAATTCTACCTCAGCCATAACACTGTGCTGTTTTACATTTTTCTTTTGTATAAGAATCTATATGGTTAAATATATAATCTAGCTATAGTTTCTATGTTTGACTATAAACAAGTATTGAGAGACTTTCTTCAGCACTTGAGGTTTATAAAAAGCTATCTCAGATAAAAATGAAATAGTTTCTTACAGAAGATATTTTATGTTTAAGAATAATTAAGATTTAAAAGATTACAAATACAGCCTTTTTTGTGATGAAAATTTATAAATTTCTTTCATACGCCTTCATCTATTCTATAATACTCTGGTAATTTATTACTATTTTCATAAATATACATATAATTTTTTTTTATATATATATCTTTAAAATTAAAGCACTTTAAACATTATAAAAAATACTTTGTTAATGCAAAAAACTTTTTACAGTTATACAAAGTTCAGTAAAAGTTATAAAATTATTTCACAAATTTTTTAAATCTATTAGTAAAAATCGTAGTTCATAAAATTATAGTAAAAAACTATCAGTCTGAAATTTTTTTTTGCCAACATACCACACACATAGAGGAAAATTTATTATTCTCTTTTTTATCATATAATTTTCTCTTACTTTGAGATTATCAAATTTTTCTTTAAACAAATGTATAAAATCAGATGATGCAGCCAATAAATAAGCATATGATCCAGTCAAATCAAGTCGATGCAAACTCTTATTTAATAATGCAACTGAATTTTTATTTTATTGAAGTTTATAAAACTTATATCTTCTTAACATCAATTACAAACATTTGTTTCATATCTATTAGTGATAAAAGATAAATAAAATTTGTAGGTTATTTACCCTAAATATATATATATATATATATTTTTAAAACAATTTTCAGAATAAACTTTTTGTCATGTTTTTTATAGCAATATATAGCATGTGAGCTAAGTTTAAATTTGCAATGCAAAATTCTGTTTTAACGAATTTGATTATTAAAAGACATTTATAAAAGAAAATAAATAATAATTGAAATTTACATATTTTGGAAGTATAATACATATGAAATCATGTGTTTTGTAAATCACTAAATGAAAATTTTCATTATTACAAAGTAAGATCAAAGAGGAGTACAAAGATCTTGTAGCAGACAACATTACATAAAAATGATAAGGTAACTGGAATTTTGGAAGATCTTTACACAGAGGGTGTGTAAGTAATCGTTCAGCGAAACTTATTCTATCTTAGCAATTCACACTATACGTACATATCATAGAAAATAAATTTAAAAAAAAAAATTATGTTAAAAATTTGCAATTCATTTCACACGCATTCATTTTATTATAAATTTTAAACAACTATAATAATATTATTCAATTACATCAATTTATAGTGCTTGAAAAGTTAACACAATTAAATAAATAAGTAAACACAATTTTAAGCGTGAGTAAAACAATTGTGTATTTGTTAACTGCCAAATCACAATAAAATAATTTGGAATGTGATAAAAGAGTTAAATAAAATAGCTTTGAGGTGCATGGTTATTTACTACAGAATACGACATTGAAAAAAAAAAAACAAAGAAACAAACAAACAAATATCACTCGTAAATTAACAAATATATCCATTTACCAACAAACTATTTCGTACCTGGTAATTGCACATATAAGGAGCTGAATGCAGATAAATATATAACAGACATGCACCATAAGAAAAAATTTCTAGTCAATTTTATTTCTCTCATTTTCTTCTAATTGTAAAATATAAACAAAACAACATTTATATATAATACCAATCAAATCAAATCGTATCCAATTTGAATAGTTGCCAGGTAATATCATAAAAATATTTGAAATTTAAAAAATGAAAGTTGAAGTATGTATAAAAGTGGATAAAATTAGTTTTTATTAAAAATTATTTTCGTTTTATTTTCAGTAAGAAAATATATAATATAAATTAATGTGAATAAAACATATCAGAGAATTACAAATCATAACAATAATCCAATTAGAAGTGTTTCTAATTAGTTTGTAAAAATTTTAAACTGAAGTGATTTAAAAGGTTCGAGCAATGAACGGGAGAGTATTGCATAATTTTGTCGGTGTTTTGATTTTTTATTTTCGTAAATAACCTGTTATTCTGTGGTGGTCACTTTTTTCAAAAGTATGTACAGGAATATAATACTAATCAAAAAACCTTGTTATTGCCATAAATTTATAGGAGTTTTTTCAATAGATGTATTATGCTGTATATAATTTAAAGAATTATATAAAACTTATTTTATATCCTATTTTATAACCTATTTTAATATCTTTTTTATCAATCAAAATGTTTATAAAATTATCTTTTATTACAAATAGCAATTTTATACGTACAAATTTAAAGAATATATTTGTAAATATAGATTATTTGTTTTATCAAACTTCTTATTTACAAATCTTTTATTTCGCTGTTTTATTTGAATAAGCTTTGTGAATTTAATGTACTAAAATTTTCAATATCGAATATATAAAAGAAGTCTAATTAATTTAAATGTCAAAGTATTTTAAAATGATGTTTGCTTATTTAAATTTTTATCCTTTCTCATATGTAATATAATTTTTAAAAATAATTGAGACATTATATTTAAGATTGAATTTTCTGAATATTTAAATTTTTAGATGGACATCAAAATGTTATTTTATGAATTACTGCTATAAATAAGGCTTTAAATTCTAAAATTTCATATAAATAAATATATATTTTTTTTTTATTCTAATCAGTATCATTTTTGATATTTAGCAGAAAACGGTTTGTATCATCTGTAATTAAGTTGTTTTCATCAATTTTTTTAATTTAAAAACATTAAATGTTGTCTTTTTTGAAGAAGAAAAATAAATTATTACTTACTGCATTTTTGTATTTTTGTACAATTAAATACATATTTTTTATTATTAATTATTGCTTCTTTTTTCAATTCTTATAATAAAATAATGATAGAATTATACAGCCTCATTAGATTAATATAAACATTTTCTAATTGCCATTAATTTTCATGCCATTTGTAATGATAAATTATAATGTGTTTATGTTGTTTTATTCATTTTTTATGTGTACATAATTGTCAATATATTTACCAATTCTTGATATGTATGTCTATTGTTTTTAATATCACTTTTGCTTTTAGAATATAAGGCAAAAAGTAAGAAAAAGGAAAAAAATGCACATAATTGAGCATTTGACAAAAAAAAAGCATATTTTATTAATTGTTTGAAAATTATACTGAACCATTCTTGCTGAGCAAAAATGTAAATTTTACTTTTCCCTTAGACAAAAATTTAGTTGTCCTTTTCTTTAAATCAATTTTTAAGATTTAAAAGTTACATTTTTGTGATGCTGTATTACTCTTTCAGACTTTTTATACATATTTACTCTTTTTATAAGCGGCCTGATGGCCAAGTGGCTAGCGTTCTGGCCTTAGTATCCCAGGCTTCAGGTTTGAATCCTGGCAGTGGCATGGATGTTTGTAGTGGTTCGAATCCACTTTAAAACATAGGTCACTGTCTCATATGATCGTAGAGTGTCACAAAGCCCAATCAGACTTCTTCTAACCCACATCATTCCCTAACTGTAAAGAGGCAACTCAGCTCTTTGCACAGTGGTGTGCTGTAGTAGTATTTCTTAAATCTACTTCTCCTTAATTTTCTTTTAGTGCTATCTTTTGCATAGCTATAAATCACTAAAAATTTATTATTTTTTATATTAAAAAATGGTATAAGTAGCAACTTTTAAATTTTCTGAAACAGAAAAGGACTAGTAAGAAATAAATGGGGATTTATGAATTTTATATTCTTTGACATTCTTTGCTAGCAATATATATTTTTTGCATTTCCTGATGATAAAATTTGCTTATAGAAAAATATAACTACTGCTACATTTCTAAAATTACATAAATTGCTAGAATATAGACATGTGAATCTGTGTGATAACAAGCATTTTCTTTATCTCTTATGGGGAATGTACATTTCTAATATAACCATTTAATGTTCTCTTTTAATATTGAACATTGATGGTCCTCTTTAAAGTGGTGCAGATTGCAGATTGTAATATTTATCAATGAGTTCCACTTTGTATTCATCATAGATTATTTCCTTATTCAAAATTATAGTTCTCTTGGTCATATGTATAAACAAAATCTAACATACTTTCCTTATATGGGGTAATCTATACCATTAAAAGATGGCAATGTCTATATGGAAGTCTAGCAATATATAGATGAACTCTTAGGATGCAGTTCTCCAAATATGCTCTCTGTCAAATCTATAGGACCAGTTGAATGTTAGTTTTTTACCACAGTATCTAGGATTACAAATATATATTAACTAATAATTGTAAATTCATCTGACTGAATACATCATGTTTCTGTTTGACTGCATTGCAGCAAAAAGTTATTGAAAGATTTGCCACTGTTACAGTTCTTTTTGTTATTATTATTATCCTGCTGACATTTTTGTGGTTCATTGAGCTGTATCATTATGTTAATAAAATTGCATTTAAATTAGTTGTTTTGCTATTTATACATTGTTATTGTATTCATAATTGTAATTCATATTAGCTGAAGCCAAGTAATGCTGAATCACGCTGTTAGCATTATATTGCTTGATTCCTTTTAATGTCTGTTTGTAAAGTATTTAGGTTTATAGATACTAATTGGAAATATAAACTAATCTCAATCGTAATATTTTTTTCTAGCAGCTTTTTCATTTTGGTTAATTTAATAGATTGAGATTTTTCAAATCTGATTTCTTTAATTGTCATAAAATATGTAATTTAATTTATTTAAAATCATTGAATAAATGTAAAATTTTTCATTTAATTTCTTTTTTTTTTTATTTCAGACAGCAATTTTTCTTTATTCAAGAAATTTCCCATACAACTTTGCATGTCAGAAAAATTAAAGTTCATCTGTTTACCTGTACAAAAGATTTTCACTTTATGTATATTTTTTGTGCTTATTGGAGAAGTGGTTTGTTCTTATGGAGATCGTTCAATTGCTTTCCAAAATTGTATACATTGGTGTGAAATCCGAAATTGCTCCAATTCTACCCGATTATCGGATTTTGAAGCAAATCGACCATGGTACTTGACAATTCTTCAGTGGGAGTGCTTAGATGAATGTGATCATTATTGCATGTGGCATGTAGTGAAGGTTTTCCAGTATAATGGGCAAGCAATACCTCAATTTCATGGAAAAGTAAGTATTTCTGTTTAAATTCTAAATAATAAAACTCAATATTTATATTTAATTTTTAAACTATAATTATAAAATAATTACAAACAGTTTTTAAAGTTCTAAAAAAAAAATCCAGTAATTTAAATAATTTAGAACATTTTGTAGATAATTTTTTGAAATATTACTTTTATTTCTAAAATGAACTTATGAATTGTTGTTGCAAAATTTACTTGATCACTTGACATACTTCAAATGCAAAAGATTTTAATTTGTATTATTAAGATGTAAAAACAGTCTTCCAATTAAAGAAGGTGGAAAACTTTTCAAAATTCATTAGGAAATGCAAAATATAAGTTTAAGATCCTGATAAACTCAATAATGATGAGGTATTCTTCAGATTATTTATCTAGTTGGGAATAATTAAACTTTCAAGTCTACATATTTGTTATTTCTAAAAGTTTTTGTTCATCCTTTGTAATAATGTAAAATAATTTATGTATGTTAAAAATTATTTATATTTAGTATGTAAAATAATTTATGTATTATTATGTAGAGCTATAATGTAAAAAAATTTAACTTTCACCACAAAAAAGTAGCACAATAAAAATTTTCCTTCATTGTTTCATTTTCTTTGTTGTTTAACATTTTAATTTATTTACCCTGTTTTATTATAATAAATAGCAATGTTGGATAATTTTATGTTTTAAAATATGTTGTTAAACATAGAAATAAAAAGGAAATTTTATTTTTTAATTTTCATTAAAAACAATTAAAAAAATCCTCATACATTAAAAAAATTCTTTTGTGTAAAAAATAAAAACAGGAGACAATGTTTATGTATAATAAAATTATTGAATTAATGATCTGAAAATTAGATGAAAATGCAGGAACTTCTTTTATCCCGGTCGATTTTTAAGAGGATAATCCTGATTATTTAAGTTCTTCCTAACATAATTAAAAAAAATCAAAATCATCAAAAATTTTCTCTTGTTGGATTTTGGGGCGGGTAGGATGGTATTGGACCCAAGCATTATTTTTCAATTGTCTTCTGTTTCAAATATATATATATATATATATATATAAATTTTATATATTATAATATATATTTTGAATATCAAAGAAGGGTACATTTGTATTAAAATTCCTGTCCTTTGACCCTAATTTGAAGCAGAGAAAAACGCATCTTGAATAGTTGGCAGACCATGAACGTTTTTAATATTGTCACCTGAAAATAAGGAAACAAAAAAATATTACCTTTTAAATTCAAAACAAACTACAAATACAGGCTATTGATGGCGATTTAAATCTGACAACCTGTTTATTAAAACTTGCACAAATGCTGAGTCAAAATTCTTTTTGTTTACTGAATGTACTGAAGTATATTTATTACTCAGAGCTAGTTTACTTATACTAGTTTTTGCATCAAATATAAGAAAGTGCATGAGTTATGGAATAAAAGAGTTTTTATTTATATTTAAAATTTTAAAGAATTCATTTTTCATCTGAAATATCAATTGTATTATAATCTGTTATTATTTTTTCCCCCATCTTTAAAGTGGCCTTTCTATCGTTTTTGTGGTATTCAAGAACCAGCATCTATGTTGTTTTCATTATTAAATGGCTTTGTTCACTATTATATGTGGCAAAAATTCAGAAAATCTGTTCCTAACTGTCCATTTAGTTCAATTTGGAATATACAGGCTTTGGTAAGTTTTTCACCTCCATTTATATTTATCAAAACTATAATAATGTTGCTATGTTTTTTATGATATTCATTCCTGATTTTCATAT
The DNA here is from genome assembly GCA_021605095.1 of Caerostris extrusa. NCBI lineage: Eukaryota > Metazoa > Arthropoda > Arachnida > Araneae > Araneidae > Caerostris > Caerostris extrusa. Next base: position 77,959 of record BPLR01000075.1, on the reverse strand, counting down.
TTAGCATTTTCATAATTTGGAACTGTGAGACAATATTACTATTATTTTATTAATCATGAATATATTTCATTTTTTATAAGTTTATGAAAAGGTGGCTTTTATTTAAGAAATAATAAGAAAATCTGTTGTATAATATAATCTGCTTTTGGGGAAAAGAATTACATTGTATATCTTAGTTTGCTTTGGGATTAATAGACTTTGATAAGACCCATATTGTAACAGCCACAGTAATTTAAAAAAAAAATATTTATTTTATTTAGATCTTGTTTCAAAGAAAGTTAAAAACAAAAGAAGGAATTTAATTTAAAATATTTTTATTTTATTAATATTTATAATGTGAATTATTTCCTTTGTTTAAAATTTTAGCTCTCTATTAATGCTTGGTTTTGGTCAGCTGTTTTTCATACAAGAGATGTACCTTTAACTGAAGTAAGTTGCATCCAATTTTTTTGGATATTTTATATTCAATCCAATAAGAATGATTAGATTTGAAATTATTTATTTAATTTTAAAATTCTATAACATTTATATTATATAACATTATATTACATATAAAATTATATAACATTTGTTTAAAATTTTTTTTTTTTTTTTTTTGTTATTATTGTGTTTGTGTGTGCATATAATTACAAATTTGATCTTACTTATTTTAAATAATGGATTCAGCTGTTTTGTAATAATTTTGCTTTTATTATTTATAATATTCATAGCAAATTGTCAGACCGAAAATTGATTTCATATTATTATAATATAAATATATAAGCCTTTATGAGAAAAATACCAATGTATAAGCATTCCTTTTTAATTTAAATTAATATATGCACAAAATATAATTTAAAACTGTATTATTACTTAAATGAACACAAATATTATAAAAATTTGTTTTTATTGGAAGCACACTATAAAATATATTAAACTAGTTTAAAATGCATTTTCAGTTATGCTGTTTATTATTATAATTTAATGCAAATGCCCTAATTTTTATTTTTACAAATGATCAGCTTATTTCAAATAGCTCTTAACAAAAAAAAAACATTCTTTTTTAACATAACTTGCAACATTAATATATATGGGGTTTTATATAAACAAAAATGTCCTATAATAGTGTTATTTAATGCTTTGTAGACTGCAGAATGCTTATGCAGACAAAAAATGGGCATTATATCTCAACTTCGGAACCAAAAATATTAAATGGGGCAAATATTTACTAATAACAACCAAAAAGGTTTTTCAACAATCTTTGATTCATTTTATTTTAAAATAAAAATGTTGCTACTATAAGTCCTGGTAATACGGTTATAAATTATTCGTATGATTAATATTTAAAAATGTAAAATAATGCAATGAAATTTTTTAACAAAATTTCTCCTTAATTCATAAAAGTTATCCCAATATATCAAATGAAGCAGTTTTTAAAGCTATTATTATAGTTTTTACTTTGTAAAAAATCCATATTGTAAATACCTGACTTATTTTCACAGCCGTCTTACACCCAACCCAAATTTGGAATATTTCCTTTCCAAGGCTAGCAAATTATTCATGGTTGACATTATTTTTTATCCTGTTGTATTGTTTATAGACAAGTTGATGTAAAATAAATGAAACATACTAACTGCTAAATTACAATTAAAAATAATAATCTTAATTTTAATAATATCTTTTTTTTATTTTCAATAGAAACTTGATTACTTTTGTGCTTTTTCCGTGGTTCTTTATTCCTTTTATTCTTTAATTGTGAGGTGAGTATTATTTTTTTAGGTGGATATTTTTTTTATTTATATTTCTGCATATTTTAAAAATGATGTGCATACATATTGTGGTGTTAAATATAATAAATGTAAAATTGCAAATATTGTAATAAAATATCATACACTTTAAAAACTGATATTTTCGTTTGTATATACTGCCAGGCCATTTTTCATGCTGTGGATACTTTTTACAGAAAAGCTCATATAAAAAAAAAATAAGAAACATAAGAAAATGCCCCTTACTTTTTCTCACCTTGAAAAATTAGGGTTTATTAGGACTTTTCCATGTTATTACTGTTAATTTTCCAGTTTATTCAAATTCTGCTTAATGTAATACACAGTCCTGTCACATTAATGTGACCATCACCTACTTTTGACGTCAATGTGAAATAACCAATCACAAAAGGCAGGTAGCAACACATTGCAGTGGAGTGTATATAAAAGATGTCCTAGGGCATCGGAAAGCATTTCAATCGTTGGCGTCATGCAGAAACATAGCGATTTATCCGACGTCCAAAAGGGCATGATTATTGGCTTTCGGGCCAAGGGTGGAAGCATTTCGGAAACGGCTAATTTTGTGAACTGTTCGCGTGCCGCCGTGATAAAAGTATACCATGCATGGCAAAATGGCACTATTCAAAATCAGCTGCGTGGCACTTGTGGTGCACTACGGGCTATAGATGAAAGAGGCTAACGAAGGCTACGGAGATGCGTTCGAGCGAATAGACGTGCAACTGTTGAGCAACTGACCGCCCAGATGAACCAAGGGGCTACTAAGAGTGCATCCTCAACAACGGTTCAGCGAACGTTGCTGCGCAGCAGACGCCTGGTTAATGCACCTATGCTGACTGCTGTTCATCGGCGACGAAGGCTGGAATTTGCACGCCAGTATCGAAACTGGACATCCACAGAGTGGCGACAGGTGGCTTTTTTCCGCTGAATCGCGTTTTTATGCTCCACCGAATGGACGTTAGCGTATACGGCGTGAAACGTCTGAAAGCAAACACCCTGCAGCAATTGCCGGAAGGATCCAAGTTGGAGGAGGGAGCATTATGGTTTGCGGAATGTTTTCCTGGCATTCACTGGGTGCTCTTCTCATTGTGGAAGGCACGATGGATCAGCACAAGTACGCATCTGTCCTTGCGGACCATGTCCACCCCTACATGCGAATTATTTTCCTCAGAATGATGGCATCTACCAGCAGGACAATGCGAGGTGTCATACAGCTCGCAGTGTATGTGAGTGGTTCGAAGAGCACCAGGATGAGTTTACCGTACTCCCTTGGCCAGCAAACTCTCCGGATTTAAACCCAATCGAGAATCTATGGGACCACCTCGATCGGGTTGTGCCATGGATCCTCAGCCGCATGGCCACGGCACTGGGGAGTCGGCATTGCTCAACATCCCAGTGAACGCCTTAAGAAACTTAATTGACTCTCTTCCTGCACGTCTCGCAGCGGTCCGCTCTCCTAAAGGTGGTTTTTCTGGCTTTTGACAAGTGGTCATATTGTGACTGGACTGTGTATAACCCTAGATAAATTGAACTCAACTTCAGTCTTCCAGCAGACATAAATAAGATGGATTCTTTTTTTAGAATCCTGAGCATATTTACAGTATTCCTTGCAAAAGATAACCTTATATTTTTAAAGCAGACAAATTTAGCAGAACTTAAAGCAGACAAATTTATTTCCTTACCAACTTTCTTCTTTTCCTTATAATCTTTCTGAACTTTCAAAACAAAATTATCAGCATGATCTCGCCTACCCAAAGAGGCTCTATAGTAAAAAAAAATTACATTTTATAAACGAAGCTTCAATCAATGTTCTCTTGATTATCTTTTAAACTATTCGTAATAATTTAATATAAATTTGTATAGAGATGTATGACACCAGAATGCCTATCATATGAACATTTTAGTGTATTGCAATTTAATGTTCTTTTCAGAATAGTGTTAAATATATTTACCGAATTTCTAATTAATTTTATATTGGAAAAAAATTGTTTTTCTGGCTGTTACAAAATGTTAAAAAAATTAATTAGTATGTGAGATTTCATTCATTATGTGCAATTTTCAATGCTTTGAAAAGTCAATTCTTGAACTTTTAATAAGTTCAGTGCTTTTAAATTGTTTGACAAAAAAATTATCTAGAATAAATTCATAAATCTCAATTGATTGCATAAAAAATTCTGGATTCTCTAATGAAAACATTTCGAGCCTGCAGTTTTAATCAACTACTGATTACTATAAGTTTAAACCTTTACGGGAATATTGTTTTGTGAAGATTTAATGATAATTACAAAAGTTATTACAATTTACTTTTTTTTTAAAGAAAGGGTGTACGATTATGCAATAGTAACTATTCTATATTGTTAAAAGGGCTGTGCATTTTAGAGGTAGCTTATAAAAAGAAACATTTCTGTGATTTATAGTTATGCATATATTATTGAACAATTTATTTTGCAATGTAGTAAAAATATTTGTTAACTTAAATGGGGATAGCTAATTTTTCATATGAATAATAGAACAATTGTTTATATATTATAAAAAAAATTACCCAAGAAATGTTTTTAGGTTAATATTTACAAGACACTAGTTAGTATTTGTTCGTTCTGGAAATTAAGAAGCAGGTTAACAAAAAAAAAAAAAAAATTTTTTTTTTTCTTCTATCATTGAAATATAATTTAACATTGATAAACTTGCACAATTGATTTATAAGCTTTATTTTTATTTTTAGGACATGTTCAAATCTTAAACCAGGACTGCCTTTTTTTATAGCTGTGCCATTTTTATCCTATTTCGTGTATCATATTTACTATCTTTCATATATTCAATTTGATTATGGATATAATCTGAAAGCAAATATATTAATAGGTAAGTAACATATGGACTCTAATAAATAAAAATTTATTATTTCATAATGGCACATTGAATATGTTTTAATTTACTCTCCAATTATATATGACAATTAAATGGTTTAAAGAGGATTTTACTATTTTATGTTACTCAGATGTTAATATAAGTATATTTCAAAAAAATTAAAAATTGATTGTATTTTTCATGTAATTGGAAAATGTTTTTTATGTAACCAGCAATAAATTAATTTAATTTCCAAACAAATAATTTCCATGTTTAAAGAATTCAGTATGAAGAAACATTTTGAAATGAATTACTTCCACTGTCCCATAATAATAGTAGAAATATATATATATATATATTTTCTATTATATATATATTGATAGATAGAATATAAAATTTATTGTCAGATAATTAGATTAAATTAAGCAATAAATTAAAAATATTATTCCTAATTTTAATGGATTTTTCTGCATTTTCAAAAATTTAATTACTACATTTTAAACTTGTAGATAGGATCTCTTGGCCGCAAAGCTTTCCTTTCCCCGTTTGCTTGAGCTAAAATTAATATGTATTTATTTATTTTTTTTTTTCAAAATTTGGAATAATGTCGATTTTTGAACTTCAATGTCACGATATTATAGTACCTCTTAACAGAAGAGGAATAATATCTCCTCAATATTATGTTCATTTTGACAATAGTTTTATTTTTTTCAAAGAATCAATATTATCATAAGATTCACCTTGACAATTATTTTCGAAAATATGTTTCCAAGTTCTTGATATGGTCATTTTGGATCAATGGATAAAAAGAAAAAATAGTTGTAAGAATAAAAAAAAAAATAGTTGTATTTCATAATTATTAGGTTAACCTGAAAATTGAAAGATATACCAAAATAAACGACAGATGTCATGAAGGATTGATTTTGATTCAAGGCTTTGTAATTTTATGCTACAACATAACTTAAGTCTTATAGTTGCATTTGCCAATAATTCCGATTTAAATTTTCACTTGTTACTATTATTATGGCGCAGAGAGAGAGTAGGAGATAAGTGTAATTCCCAGTAGCAAAATTAGATAAGAAAAAAAAAAATAGAATATTTTAAAATTAAACTTAAAAGGCAGAAATTATTATGTTTTTTAGAAATTGAGCGGAATACAAAAGTTTTACGAAAATGCATATTAATTTTTGCCTCATTCATTTTAGAAAACGGATCATCCAATAAATACAGTTGCTGTAAGAGTAAAATAAGTAGGCTGATAATTTGACTAAGAAACTTAAAAAAAAATAAATCATTTATTTCTTATTTTATTGGACAGCAAAAGTGGGAGATATCAATGATTCAGGAAATGATTCCCACTAAGGTTTATTCAAGAAATAATTACATACTTTGTTAACTGAATACTTAAGTACTCGCAATGGAGAAGTATAACCATGGATTAAAAATTTATTTGGCCATTTGATCACGATAAAATTTTCCTGAAGTTTTAATTAAACTTTTTATTTAAATTTTTTTAAAAATATTTTTCTTAGGTTTATTAAATTCCTGTGGATGGTTGATTTGGTGCTATAAACATCATCATAAACGCTATGTATGGAAATGCGCAGTATCAGTTTTAGCTGTGAATTTTCTGTTAATGTTAGAACTCTGTGATTTTCCACCATGGAAATTTATGATTGATGCTCATGCTCTCTGGCATTTGGGTACAATACCAGTGCCTTTGCTTTGGTACAGGTAATTATATTATTTATTCTTAGAATGAAATTCTTTAATGTTATATTCTATTCATAAAATGTTCATTTCTATGATGGATTTTACCTAGCTAATAAATTTTTTTTACTTTGTTTGTTAGCAAATTTATTAGTAATTACTAATATTTTGATAAATGTTAAGCAAATTCATTATTAAAAAATTACAACACATGTTTTAAGTGATTTATAATTCCCCATTTAAACACTATCAATATACATTACTCAGAATATTAAAACCAATGGAATAGATATTTCAAATTGAATAATTTATACTGTTAAGAATTATAAATGAAATAAATAATGATTGGATATATGATTGTTATAGTTAAAAAAAAAAAAAGGAGAGTTGCAACAATTGAATGCTGCTCTTATAAGCAATTATAACTATCATTTTATTTTAATGTGATTTATTAATAGATAGATTTATTGATATAATAGATAGATTATTTATTTATTAATAATAGATTTATTTTAATGTGATTTTATTGATCTTTTTAAAATCATCATGGTAATACAATTTCAGTTTTGAAATAACTTAACAAATTTGTTACTAAGTACTATCAACAAAACAAAATGTCGAAATTGTAATCAGTTAAAAAGTGTAAATCTATTTCCTTTATACAATATTACTGAAGTTAAAAATAGGGTCATTAATTAAGGATAACCCAAGTAATGGACAAAGTTAACAAAATATTTAATTGTGATTTGCATTTATGTTTACATATATTAGAATTGGAAATTATGACAAAAAGAAATTATCTAAATCTAGCAAACATCAGAGTAATACAATTCTACATATCTGTAAAGAATTTGAAAAGCTATGTAGGTGTTTATCTTTAAATATATTTTTTGAACAATTTTCTTTTAATTTAATTGCTTGAATTGAGTTGACATTTAAAAATTTTTTTAATTGTTAAGTTTGTCATTTATAATAATTCCGATCCTGATTTTTTGTAAAGTTTGTAATTAACTTAATTTTGATAACATTAAAGTATTTAAAAATAAAGTTGAAGTAGTTAAGAACCTACCTGCTGTTTAACATCTGAAATAAATTCTAAAAATTCCTTTTTGTAGTTTTTAATCGAGGACTGCTTGAATGAAATGAAAGATCCTGGATTATATATTAGTATGATTAAGAAGATTGGATAATGTTGTATTTAAAATTTCAAATTGAAAACAGAATGATCCTATCATTCATTTGTGCCAAGACCTTTACATGAGCTATAACTAATTTCATTTAAAAAATTCAAGTGCCACATTTAATAATTCTTCTGTTTAAAAAATATATTAAAAGTATTTTCTTTTCTTACATATAAGAGTCAATATTTTTCCTTTGCTGAAAATATTATCTGTGTCATGTAAATAAAAACTATCCTGTTAAAATCTAATGCATTGTTAATGAAGTTTAAACTATTTAATGGAGTTTAATACTTTCACTTATCCTTGATCTTTTCTTACCTCATCTCTTAAAATCTGCTACAGTGTAAAATTAGTGATACTATTGTAAAATATTTTACGCAAATATTATTTAAATATAGTTTTGTTGAGCTATTGCTATATTTGTTTGCTGTTAATACTCGTTGTTTCTGTATTTTTCAAAGTTTATTGAAATTGTTTCCGTGTTATGGTAAAAGATAATAACACATTAATATTAAATGTGCTTGTTCTTGCACTTTATATAATCTTGTTATATTTTAAAATTGTAGGAATTTAAATTGCAGTGCTGTAAAAAAAAAAAAATTTTAATGAGAATCAAAATGCAAACATATCATATCTATTAAGCAATAATTTCCTTGTTACAAATTGAATATTTTATGTAGATTTTAAACATGAATATTGTATGTTGCCATTATTATTGTGTTAAAATCTATATCTTTTGAATGTTTTAAAATTCTATTTGTTTTTCTTTTTGTACAAAGTAATGTGTTATGTTATCAGTGTTTTATTTTTTAATGTATTAAGTGATTTTTGCAAATGACTATCGTTATCGCCATTGTTATAAACATAAAACTTGACAAATCAGTACCCATGTCATTGTACATTGTTTAATTCTTCACAATTTTTAATATATTTATTTTAATATTTCTTTTTTAATATTAAACTTTGGGATCTCTGCTTGTTACAATGCTAAACAGTTTGTTACAGTCATTTAAGGAATGAATAAATGCTTCTTATAAAAAAAAAATCAAATGTTCTTTAAACACTTATTAAACTCATTAAAAGTTTTTTGGAGTTTGTACAAAAAAAGTGTAGATAAGATATTGAATGTTTTTTTTTTAAAGTTTAATTTCAAAATGATTTTTTTATTGCTGTATTTGACTAAGGAATTAGTCTGCAAAGGATAATGATTTACTTTCTCTCTGAAGTCTTTTCCTTTGATTTACCAAGAAAGTATTTACTATAAGATGGTTATATGTCTAACACATTTTTTTTTCTATTTGCTATTATTTATAAATATTTTTGATTGTAAATGTATTTTGGGTTTTTATTTAATGTAATGAAGAAATTACAGTTTACTAAACTAATGAAATTAATTATATATGTTTTTTTTTTAAATTTATAATAAAATTTAAATTTCTAATCATATGGAGTTAGTAACTTTACTTTATACTATGTATGTAATAAACATTTCCTTCAAATCCTTAAACATAAAAAGCTAAATGATAGTGAGAAATCTTAATCTACATTAGGAGTATGAAACTTATGATTCATGATTGATTATAAAGTAGATTCCATAGAAGTTTATTTCGAGTGGATGACATAAAGTATAAATTGTAAAATTTAATCATATTACAAAAATATTAGTTTTAACAATAATGAACATGATTACAGTAATTTTAGATAAATTATTCTTAACTTGCTCTGACTTTTGATTTTATTTATTTGTAATCATTATATCAGAAGGAAATAAAAACTCATATAATATGATCCTCATTATTGTAGAAAGATAGATGTCTATAATCTTTATCAGTGAACTGTTTTGTTACTTTTCATGCATTCTATAAATATTTTTCATAAATAAGGGTTTCAAAAATAGTATAGGACACTTGTAAAATAATTAACTTCTTAGTATTTCTTTAAAAATCGTTTTGAATTTTTAAAGGAAATAAATAGAGCAATGGGTATGCCAATTACAGTGTAGTAGTAGTAGTAATTAGCAGTATTAAATACCACAAAAAACTTTCACATCTTAATTAATGTAATAAATTAAACTTGAATTTAAGAAATTGCCTCTTATTTTAAAAACATTGAAAAATTTAACATTAAAACAAATTTTTTTAAAAAAATCTACAATTTTAAAATCATAAAAAATTAAAGGTTATCCTGCTTTTAATTATGATTATCTAGGAGAGCTATTTATTAAGTAAAAATTATTTGTAAAATTAGTGATCCATTACTCGATGCTTAAGAACAAAATTAAAGCCCGCGAGATTCACTCAGAAGATGATCGTTGCAGGAAATTGGGCTGGCAACCACTGGAAAGTGCCATCTTATGATTGATACAATTTAAAACTGTTGATTTCAATATTTAAAATTATAGGTTACAAATTAAAAAACTGATGATTAAAAATTTGAAAGAAAATTATTCAACGCAGATGGTAAAAAAATTAACAGCTATTAATTTTTAAAAAATAAAAGCTATTGATTTGATTTTAAAATGATAGCCAGCATTTAAAACAATTTAGTACTCATCATAAGAATTTAAAAGTAAAACTTTAATCCCCCCCAGATTCGCAACTTCCGCTGTTTGCAAACATGAGTCCACACATTCTTCTGAGTGGAGAAGATTCGTTAGCCATATCATAGATGACACTGGGCCGTTTCTTGGAGCTCACAACACCTGAATGATATATAAGGATTTGGCGAATCGCTTCGTTACAAATCTGAATGCATTTCATGTGGAAATATTTTGAAAAGATATTATAGGATCAAGGTGAAGATTCTTGTGGATTTGTTTTCGAACAAGCAAACAATGGTACATTCGCTATATTGTAACTCTCGGAGATGTTGCACTGAGGTGGAAGTCCAAATTGCAAATCTATGAGCAAATTTGCCGATTACTTAAAATTGGTCATAGAATCGACTTGTAGAGCAAAAGTTTTTGTGTCTGATCTAGAAATTAGATTCTAGAGTTTAGCTGTGGCAGCAGTTTGACAATTATTTTCGAAATGGGCATGGGGGGGTTATAAGTCAATTTAAGCGTCAAGAACCAACCCTAGGTACTTGTATGTAATAACCTTGGAGATGTGCTGGCCAAAAATGGTGACAACTCAGAAATGATATTATTGCAGTGCTGACACAGGTATTTGAAAATTGAATATTTCACTCCCTCTGCTCAGCAGTGAGATTGGATGCAATTAGTAATTTTGAGATTTAATTTTCTTGTTTAACTCGCATGCTTCCATGGGGTTCTTTTTTGGTAATAGAATTTTCGTGAGTTTGTTTTAGGAAGTCTTTGTCTTATTTATGCGTTTGAAGAAAAAAACATTGTGATTTGTGTCAAAGCTGTAGACTATCAGCCAAGAATTCTGCTTTCTCCTTCGGTATCATATGCCGAGGTTTCATTGAAGGGAAAGCTAATGTGGAATTTACATAAAAGAGATGATTGTCTAAAGTTTCTGTCAGGCGAAAGTGAGGATTGTCCCTATCGTTTGCTAAACAACGGCTATGATTAGATATCTGACTGCTGTGCATTTTTCTTAATAATTGCTCAAGGACCTATTAATCACTGCCAAGATCTATGGAGCAGGTTTTGAACTTTGGCTTCAATAATTTCTGTATAGCTTTAGATTACACACAGTACAACTAATTCTGATGAAATTATTTTTCTGAGATTTAAATAGCTATTTATTACTAATTTTGGGTTGCTAAACACGAATATGACAATGAAAACTTGAAACTAGCTCCCACTCCTTATATGTTTGCTTTTAATATAAAACAATGTGTTAACAAACGCATGTGCACATGTCTACTCTAGGTTACGGGATTGCTTCGATTATTGCTCAAGCATTTCTTCAAAATCATTGAAAATCATTCAATAATGGTCTGTCAACATTGTAGTGACCATTTTCTCAGACCATCTGTATTTTTCTCTATTTTTGTAATGTCCAAGGGAAAACTGTGCTCATTGCTAATCTGGCCAATGTTTTTAAGAAAGATGTCTAAATGAACTGCAGATAGGCATTTTTGAGAATAGTGCAATAAAATTTCTTATATGCAGACAACATGCCAATCTCTAATTTCTATAGTTCTTTGATTTTTACATTTCCTAAAAATTCGTTGACAAAAAAAACATTTCTAGCTACTTTTTCACCTTCTTGGAGCACGCTATAAAAATCTGCATACTTGAGTTTACGGAACTGTGAACCAATGGAAATTTCCTCTTTCAGTTTAATTTCTCTGTTTGCAGGATATTTATTATTTAAGTTATAAACAAAATTTTTAACTATTAGTGGACAATTTTGTTAATAATTTTAACAAAATTTTCACTAAGACAAGTTTTATGAGCAAGATGATAGTTGGGTTTTTTGTTTGCCTCTACTAATAAAAATTTTGCACATTCACTCAGTTCTGATTCTTATATCATAGGTATTTCTGGTAGGTCATCTTTAATTTTTTTTTTTTTTTTTTTTTTTACATAGTGCAAATTTTGGCTCTATTGTCCCACTCACATAAAAAGCATCGTGCGTCCTAGTCGAAAACCCGCGGAAAAGAGAATAAAATCCCCACAAATATGCCAACTGTACTTGTTCTATTAAAGGCAGTTCAACAAATGTTTCAAATTTTAATAATTATCTTTCGTAGAGACAGAATGTCCGACTGGAATCGATGGAAGTTGAATTCCATCATTCAGCAATAATACCTTGAGATGTACAAGATACCTTGTGTTGGAATAATCTATGAATAATCATCATTGTGAAGGGTCATGTTCTATTTTGAGAGCTGTCATTAAGACGTCAGAACAGAAAACAAGGTTTTTGTTTCCTGTATAAAATAAGTCAGATATTCATGACGATTGCAGAACGAAGTCACTTGGACATCTTTCTGGGTAAATCCCATTCCTTAAGTTTCGATAAAAAGTAATTCTGATTTAATCTCGGGCATCTATAGATCTCTTAATGAGCTCTAGATACAGAATGCCTGGTGTAAGTATAGCATCCTCATTATATTTAGCAATAGATGTAGAAGCATCAAATGAAATTGATTCTAGATCTTCCTCTGGAATAATGAACAATTCATTTGGGTTTTCGAGATGGGAAAGCCTTTACCTTGGAGAATTGGTCGCATGGCAAATTATATATTTGGGAACCTTTGTGAATCCTTAAGGAATTCATTGGCAATCAGTAACTGTCTTTTATCTGATTGCTTTGTAACCTCCAAATCAAAGGAATAACAAATGGCATTTTCATTTTCTTTTGCTTTGCAGCCATAATGAATCCTTCAGCAAGAAATACAGCTTACTACTGTGTCCAAAAAGTAAAATCAATTTTCAATTAAATTTCTCTGGCATATGGAATTTCATTTTTTTTTTTTTTTAGGTTGTAGGCACTCTCCTTGACATCTGTGGGAAATTTGACGTCGAAATATTCATTAGTGTTTGAGTTACGCTTGGCTTTGTGAGATGATTTTGACGATTTTTGAAATGTTTGAATTAATTGAGCAAAGAAGGTGCATTAAATTTTGTTTTTGCGGAATGAATATTCGAGTGAGGAAACATATAGAATGTAGCAGAAGGCATTCGGTGAGCAAACTGTATCGGAAAAGAAATATTTACAAGTGGTATAAACAGTTCAAAGAAGGCAGAGAACGTGTTGAAGACGAAGAGCGCTCTGGCCGACCATCAACCTCAACCGACGACCAAAAATTAAAGATTTGATGCTTTCAAACCGTCGATTTACAATTAGAGACCTTTGACCTTTCTGATGATGTTGGAATTTCAAAAGGATCGGTCAATTCCAATTTGGCCTCAAACGCGTCAAATCTCGATTGGTACCGAAAACACCGTACCGTTTTTGGAAAAAAACATCGTCGCGTTTGAAGTGTGGGAAACAATGCTTTCTGACTATCAGGACAAGTTGAAATGCATCATAACTGGAGATGAGACTTGGATTTATGCTTACGATCAGAAAACAACCGATCAATCGAACGAATATCGTGACAAAGGTGAAGCAAGACCGAAAATAGCACGCCCAAGTCGCTCAAAATCAAGGTCATGTTGACTGTTTCCTTCGATTACCGTGGTATGGTGCATTATGAATTCCTTCCACCGGGCCAAACTGTCAACAAGGAATATTATTTGAGTGTTAAGTGTCGTTTGCGTGAAGTTATTCGCAAAAAGAGGCTACATTTATGAAAAGACAACTCTTGGTTTTTGCATCACGATAATGCGCCAGTTCACACTGCATTGATTCTTCGTGACCTTTTCATCAAAAATGAAACCCATATCGTTCCACAGCCACCGTTTTTATCTGATTTAGCACCGTGCGACTTCTGGCTATTCCTTAAACCCAAAAGACCACTCAGAGGACACCGTTTTGTGTAGACTGAAGAGGTTCAAAGTGAATCGCCGCGCGCTTTGAAGGCCATCGCGGTCATTGACTTTTTAGCAAGCATTAAGGATTGGATAGAAAATTTAATAGAAAACATTTCACTAAAAAATTATCGAGATTTTAATGGCAATTTATTAAAAAATAAATTTTATTAAGGCAATTTATTCACTATTTATACAATATATTCAATTAAGAGACGAAATCTCCAAATTAATTATTAAATAATTGTATATCATGAGTAATTAATAATCCTGAGGATAATTCAGGTATCCAATGGAATAGTTAGAACAAAATCCGTCTATCTGCAAAAAAAAAAAAAAAGTAGAAAATTAATCAATATGTCAATCGCTAAAAAAACCTACTACTACTCGCGGTATGAATTAAATTTCTTCTTACATAGAAGTTTACTCACACATTTAAGTTTAGGTGCGCAAGAATCACAATTGGCATCCTCCATTTTAGTGACATTGTTTGTACAGCTCTCCCTTTAAAAATATAAATAACAATTACCGTTAATAATGTTTCTTTAATGATCTTTTATAAATTCACCAAAAAATAAAAGTAAGTAATGTTCTATTTGGATTTCTCTGTTCTAGTTTTGAGGCGTTTTAAAAAGGAAGGATATTTATTTATAATAAAGATCCTTCTTTAAAAATTCTACTTTTATTTATTTATATATACATAAAATATATCCCTATTATAATAATGGAATAAAATGGCACTTGCTCTTAAAAGTTTTCATTACGAGAATTTTTGCCTAAGAGTTCCTATTATATGGATGCTTATGAACTTTTTTAAATGTAGTGGTTTTTCTTACTGTTACAGGAACGATAGTACTTTGTACATTGTGGGAGTTCACATCAATTATAAATTTGCAAGAGCTGTTCCATCATGCAGTGTATAACATTTTAAAATACCGCCATTTTAACCATATGCGAAAAAATTTTCAAATATGTGACGATGTCATATAGGGTTATACTTGTAATATTTCGAAACATTTTAGATTGAATCTGTACTGTAGGTATAACGTTTAGTATTGTTATACAAAGGCAAGGTAGTGTATTTACGGAGTACCTGGAATTAGGAATCCCCGTACCTCCGATTACTTAAATAGGAATGAAAAATTTTACTTAATGGAAGTTGCTTAACGAGTTTAAGGTCAGAATTTTAATGTTAGTAGTTGTTGTAATAGGGTGAGCCAATAGCTCAGGAGAGCTTATAAATTTGGAAGAGTTGTTTCATCATGTGGTGTATAACATTTTAAAATGCCTCCCCATATTCGAGACAATTTTCAAATTTGTGACGATGTCAAATAGGGTTATACTTGTCACATTTCGAAACATCTTAGATTGAATTTGTAATGTAGGTATAACGTTTAGGATTGTTATACATCTTTTATTAAATGCCACTTTAGCTAGCTAAAAATGTATAATTAATGTAATTACTAATTAATATAAAATATCTATAATCAAATGATATTTAATGGTATGCACACCTGGAAGTTTTATATTTTGGCAATGACCAAAAATTACAATTCCTACACAGCACTGGTATATCTCACATCTCCAGAATCCGCACAATTCTCCTGCTCCTAGGGTCTGAAAAAAGATTAAAATTGTTTTGATAAATATTTTTAAGCACAAATGTCAGATATTTATGCTGTAAATATTTAAAAGAACTTTCTGTTTATTAATTGATAAATGTTGTTTCGTTCAATACTCTTTATCATAATATTTTAGATAGTCAATACATGATGATTGAGAATTATCTTCATAATTTTGGCATTAAATAAAACTTCAAAGAAATAAGTCTGAAAAAAATTATATGTTTAGTATGTTAAAGTTAATTAGTTCCATTTTTTTATACAAAAAAAAAAAAAAATTCTTTAAATTTATTTTACAGTTTTACATGTAAAAAAAATTTAGTTAAGATTTCAAAATAAATTTTAATTTAAAACTCACACACATAATATTAAAAGCCACAGCCGAGTTCTAGCAATGAAACTTCTACGTGAATATATGCAACTGTAGTTATCATTTTCAAATTGCTGATAAATTTAAAAATAAATGTATAACTTTGATGGTACATTTTTCATAGACCAAAAATATTGTAGGTTAAAATTAAAAAAAAAAAAATCTAGTTGAAATCAACTTTTAAATTAAACAATATTATTTAATATCTTATTTCTTTCAAGCTTATAAAGTGTTAAAATTGCAAAAATAATTCTCACATTCCCAGCATATTTAGTTGCTCACACATACGGATAAAGTTTTTTATAATGTATCAATGAATATCTTTTTAAAAATTTCCCCTCAAGTAATCGTTTTATCCTCGTTGGTCATTATGATTCTAACAGAAGTCTCACATTTCGGTTACAGATACAGTGAGAAACTCTACAGCCATGTGATGTATACGTCAATCATCCCACTTAGTAGTTTCAGTATGCTACCAGACTCCGGTCTTCTTAAGACAGTACCTTCCCGTGATCCTTGCTGCCAACAGTCGTGAACAGTGGATATATCCTTGCCTTCTGCAATATCACAAGAAGAAAATACGTCTTCTCGTAGTGCTAATACATTGTCTCGTTGAAACTCATTAAGCTGTTTTATTGTCTTTGTAAACAGCTTACCTTAAGCCTTTGTTAACTAAAGGCTTTCTTGACTCAAATCAAACTGACAATACCTTATCCTGAAGATAAATAACAAAGTTATTTTGAATTGCTATCACTAAATACTCGGACAAAAATTAAATCCTTACAATAAAAAGGATTTACGTAAAATGAGCGAAATTTAGGTCGTGTGTTTGTAGATCTGAAGGATGGCGTCTGTTCAGTTTCGCGCTATACGTCCTGGCGCTAGTAATTCCACTATGAAATAGAGCGTGAATGAAACTGCGGGGTATCCACTTGTAAGAAAATACTAATGGGATTTATCTAATCGTGATTTTTCACTGATAATATTTTGTAGTTATGGATCAATTTTACTTGTATCAATTATTAAAAGAGATTTAAGATGCTCATCGGTTAACTTAGATCTGTAAACATTCTTTGTGTACTTCATGTTGAAGAATTATTTTCTTACACAAGTAAGTAATTGTGATTGAAACAATTTTGTTTTCTGCCGGGTAGATCAGGAAGAAGCTGGTTTCTCCTTGCAATCTCAAATTTAGTTCGTTCATATGTTTTGTCAAATCGACATAGAATGCTAACTTCCACAGCCATTCGCTATTTTGTAATTCAGTAAGAGGGGCGATGCTTTTCATTCAAAAAAAATTTCGATCTGTGCTCGAAGTTCAAAAAAAAAGCTGCAGGACTTTTTCCCCAACTAAGCCATCATACGGCAGTATGATATGATAAATCATTTTCTTCCATATCTTCAACAAACTCGCGAAATTGTTGGTGATTCAGCCCAGTGGATCTGATGAAATTAACAACTGATATGACTAATTTTAGAACTTCAGACATATGGAAACATTTTCCACGCACAAGCACTGTTGATGAATGATACAATGTAAGACTAATGGTTTTGAACCACCATCATTTTCTACTGCCTTTGACACAAGTGCAGCCATTCCTTTATTTTTTGCCTCCATCAGTTGTAGTAGATTTCAAGTTTTCCGTGATTTACAAAGTAAAATTTACAATGTGGGTAAATCACACAAAATAATAATAAGATGTTTTTATGCAGCGACAAATTAAGAAACACACTAACATAATGATATTTAACATTTTAACTGCAATTAGTGATATGAAAACTGTCCTAAAAACGTACAATACGGAACATACAAAGGTAATTCACATGAAATTAAACATTATAATTATGATTAATGAGATTAATGTAGCTGTAACTTTCCCCTCACAGATTTTTGCAGTAGTGGATCATGTTTACAAATCCAAGTTATCAACAGCGACTTCAATTACTCATCAGTTAACTTGGATCTGTAAATAATGTGTGGAAACGTTTTTGAGAAAAACCTTTCAGAGAGATAAGTTGTTCCAAAAGAGAAAAAAAGCCATGAGCAAATTTATACAAACTATGTGGATGGAATACTAGCCATGATGTGTTTAAATATTTTTCTTTAAAAATATCGTTGCAATACAAATCTATGATTTCCATTTTTAGTTCTGGGGTAAGGGTTTCTATGTCAGTAGTAAATGGATTTTGAAAAATCTTGATGTTGCTTCCAGATGTATCAAAATCTAAAAACTAGATTTAAAGGGTATTTTTAAGCACCCAAAGCTTCAGTTGCAAAATCTACTGGAATGGCAATCTCAATCTGCTGACTGTTTGGCATACATGAAAATGCGTAAAACATTTTATGTGCAGTTGGAATTGAAACTAAACATTTTTTGTCGAAAGGACTTAATATAAGTGTATAAATAAGGCAGAAGCTGATTTTCTACTAGTAATTTTATATTAAGGTCATTTATATGTTTAGTTAAATGAGTGTAAAATGATTACTTCCATAGCCATTCATTGTTTTTGTAACTCAACCAGAGAACTATTCCTTTCATTCAGAAAATTTTGATTACTGCTCAGAGCTAAAAAATCGCTTTAGAACTTTCCCACATCCAAGCCTTACGCATTTTACACTCACTGAATCACGCATAATTTACGCATTTTACACTCACTTTTACATTTTACACTACTGATGAATGATGTGATTTACGATTAATAGTTTAAAATCAGTGTCATTTTTACGGCCTTTGATACGACACTTTTATTTTTCCATACATGTTTTTACCATTATCAGTAATGATACTTAATTTTTTTTCAATGTTTTTCTGAACAGCATTTTCGACTTTTAAAAAATATTTTCTCCAAAGTTCGTACCGAAAATGCCATGAACATCGATAAACTCTAGGTGCACTTCATAATTTTTTATCTATCCCTCAAATAAAAGCAACACCTGAGCAATATCTTGACACCTGTTGACTCACCAAGGGCCAAAATTAACCCCTTTAAGTGTCTATTTTTGTCAGATAATTGAATTGATATATTTTCTGTAATACCATCCATTCTGCGTGCCATACTGTTTGATGACAAGCTAAAACTTTGAATAACTTTTTCTGGACTCATTACTTCTGTTGCTACAATCATACACTGTTTGATTAATTTAAGCGTCAGTAAATGGTTTCCCATGCTTCATTATTGAATGTGTCACGCGTGTTACTCGATACCTAGCACGAGTTTCTGCTTCTTATTCAGCATTTAATTTCGTAAACAACAATTACAGAGATTTCAACTCGAGTTTCAAAGATTCATATTATTCATTTCAGGATAGTTCCGAAACGAAAATTTGCACGTAATTCAAAACTACAGTATGTTGGTACTATTAATTAGCTATATCTTGTCCCTTGGGACTTGAGTCAGTTGGCCCTGAATTTAACACTTTGGAAACCCCTGCTCTAGACCACAGATGTTTGCGTTTTGCCGCAATGGAAAAACAAATGGATTGACATTGTGTTTTCAGACGAATCACGATTTTCCTTATAAAACCACGATAGTCGTATCCTAATTTGATGACACCGTGGCGAGAGGTTGCATAACACTTGCATTATGCATCACCCTACCAGTCATCGCTACCAGCATTTAGGTTTGAGGTGGTATTAGATTGTACTTTCACACACCCTAATAGGCATTGCCAGTATAGTCAGCAGTCAGAGGTATATCTTTGAGGTTTTGGAACCTGCTGTTTTACCTTACTCCCAAGGCTTGTCTGTGACCATATTTCAAGTCGTTTCAGCCGTTATATGTTTAATAATTCTTTTTTGCCCATCAGGTTGTGTTGCTAACTTAGCCTGCTTGTTGTCCCGATCTATTGCTCATCAACATGTATGGTCAATGATTGGCAAATGATTGAACCACTGTTACGCTAGATCAACTTTGGTGACTTGCAACATGAACTGACATACTCCTAGAATGCATCTAAAGCCTCTTACATTCAAAACTTAGGCGTGTGCCAGCAGCTACTGACATACGTGGCGGTGACACTAGCAATCATTTCCCTTTTGAATGCAGCTGCACTATTTTGAACTATTTCACTTTGTACTTTGTGTTACTTGTCAAATAAATTTAGCTTTTATATCACTTATTCTTGATGTTACATTTTGAATAGCCAACAATGTATTATGCATGTCCAAAAAAGACATGCATGTATTTATCCGAAATATGTAATCAAAATAAAACATAAAGAGATCAGATCTAAAATTATTAAAAATGATAAAAATATCGCTATCAAAAAAATAATGTTACTGTTTTCACATATTGTCCACTTTAGCTTGATTTTTCTCTACTAACTTTAGACGTATAGCATATTCAAGGTCATCTAAGGTGAGATGCATTGTCTGGTGTACTGAGTCCCTTTTTTGCTGACTCAAATAGTGGATTTTCGGGGATCCCATCCTACTCTCCTAGCCTCATGGAAAGACTTCCTAGCCTACTGATTCATCGTAAATTGATAGTAAAAATTTTAAAAATAATAAAAAGAACTTCGGTTCTGAGATCGGCCTTTTTTTTTTTTTGGGAGGGGGGTACTTCGTTAACAAATTGCTTTTCAGATCATCTTCATGGCTCCCACCGTTCAGCATAACCCTTTCACTGCATTGTTTACGTTTTCAATAGTCTTATGGCATCGACAACTGGTCGCTAATAGTACTGAAATTAAACTTAACTTTTGATTCTTTTATATTGTATCTTATTTTTATTAATTTTTTGAATACCACTTTAATTTGAATTTTTAGAAACTTTATCATTTATTTTTGTACTGACCTTAAAGCAGCCAATTAAATTCTAAGCATATATACATGATTTAAGATTTAAGGGGTATTTCCCCCTGTTGGTATTCCGTAAACGGTACGCTAGTTGCCAGTAACTTACCTTACCTAAGCATGGATTTTCAGTTCAGCAGCACTTGTCGGTTTTCGAACCATGGTATCTTAGTTCGCTTGCTTGACGCTATTCAACTGTACGCTCTAGCCGCATTTGTAAGAATAAAAAAAAATTTTTTTTTTTTTTATGAGGATTCAAAAAAGTCATATAAACATACTTACTTCATATATAGTACACAAGAGAATAAATACCACGGGAAGAAAAAAAAGGATAGACATTCTTCTGTGTGATTGTTCTGAATGAAGTTTTCAGTTTTGAGAAGTTGATGGCAGTGCAATTTCCTGGTAAAAAGCTTAATTGATTTTTATGGCTTATTGTTCAGGAAATGGCAGGTGTATTTCGAAACTGAATGAAATGAGAGAAAAATTACGAAATATGAAGTTTTCTATATGGTCGCACATGAAAAATCAAATATTTGCCAAATTTTAAAAAAGTAGTTTTCTCTTTGTCTTGTATAAAAACATATAATTAAAAAAAACTTGTGAATGTTTTTTTATCTGGTCACACATGAAAAATCAAATAGTTGCCAAATTAAAGAAAAAAAAGTAGTTTTCTCTTTGTCTTGTATAAAAACATATAATTAAAAAACTTTTGAATCTTTACAATTCGTTTATTCTGTAAAAGTTAATAATCAATTAGTTGTGTTGTATTGTTCTTGTGTGTAGAATAAAAATAAAATAATCTATTTAGGTGCAGCAGTATATATTATTTTTCGTATCAGACTTGCATAATAATTTTCATTCTTTCATTGTTTTATATCAGGTTAAATTATTTTTAAAATTAATTTTAATTCCATTAGTATAATTTTCTTCTAATGCAGTTGGCAAACATTTAGACAGCTGTCTTGGACGCCTTAAGCCAAGCGCTGCACACAAGTTACTCACTTTGTATTACCCAGGGGACGCGTGTAACTTGAAGATAAGCCCCCCCGTAGCGCTCTGCGGGGCATTGTTATGCTATATTGTTAGCTTACGGACGCCCCCCGTAGCGCTCTACGATCCTATTAGACCGGGATCTACGGCAAAGTAGATTCGAACCACTACAAACATCCATGACACCGCCGGGACTCGAACCCGAAACCTGTGGTACCGAGCGCTAGCCACTCGGTCATTCAGGCCCCTTTAGTATAATAATTTTACATTTTTTTTTTTTTGAAAAATAAAATAATTAGCTGATCATGAATTACTCAGAAAATATCATGCGAAGTTGTGGCACAGGTCCACTACACTACAAACATATTTGTGTCGCCACAAGATGTTACAAATTACATTCAGTAAAGGGAGTCATTTTAGGATTCAACCCCTCATTGACGAACATTGTGAACACAAAGATTTCAGTTATCAGATATGTTCTGGAGAGATTTTGTCTCGTTGAGGGACATCTGCAACGCTATATATTACATCTTAATTTTTTTTTTTTTATTCTCTTACAATCAATCACCCTGCATAAATCTCAAAATATAAAAAGTAAAATAAAATATTTCACAGAGAATCTTAAAACAATTTTTGAATAATCTTGAGACCCTTTAAATAATGATTAAAACGTAAAATCTTATTATTTGAATATTTGATAAAAAACGACATTTTCCTGAACTATAAATTAGTATGATGTTTATCATGACTAGGGATTGTAATATCGGACCAAAAGTTCAATACCGGTATTCGGTATTTTTAGATCTTGATACCGGTAGTAGATATTTTAGAGAAAGAAAAGAAAACACAGGTGTTTTTTTTTTTTTTTTTTTTATTAGAGAATGTAAATATCACAAAAAACACTCGAAATGGCAAACCATCCAATGCTGTCATTTTACTTATAATTTCAGCCAAATTATCTGTTTTTTTTTCCAAAATTATCTGATTTTTTTAGATTATCTTCATATTTTAACAAATTTGTATCATGTTTAGTTTTTAAATGTGTATGGAGTCCGCTTGTACTTCCTCCATTCACTTTAATTAACTCTTGAACATTTTTTACATTATTCCACTGTATTCATCATATAAATAATGAAGCCAAACCGAAGTATTATCTACTGATTTTTTTATGTTCTTTAAAGTTATTCTTATTCATTATTATGGGGTATTATTTATGAGTATATATATAATAAATGTGAAAACTATTTTGAACTCTAAAGTATGATATGCAAATACAATGTTAATGACAAACTCACTAATTTAAAAACATCGAAATATTACACACTTTCCTCACAACTACAACCTTGTTTTCCCATTTTTTAAGAATTTCTAGTTTTCAGAAAAGAATTCTAAATTTCTAATAAATACCGAAAAAACGGTATTTAAACTTCTAAATACCGGCATTACAAAATTGTACAAATGGCTCAAAATACCGGTATTGCAATCCCTAATCATGAGTTTTTGTAAAGTTTAAAGGAAAAAGGTTTTCTCTTCTTTTTGACCAACGTTCATCTATCGTGCTGCACTTGCGACGACAGTCGAGGAATTTCCAACAATATTTTGAAAAAAAAAAAAAAAAAAAAAAAAAAGTAACCCTGCAATGCTTAAATAAATCGTACATTTTTCAAAGGGGGAATAGCGTAGAATTCGAAATATGACTGACTGTTTTAAAGTCGTCTGGGTGATGAAATTCTTTTATAAAACATTTTCCTAATTGAATGATAATCTAATATTTTCTGCACGTTTCCTATTTTTATTTTTGTATCAAAAATATATTTTTGTATTTTGTGTGTAAAGCAAAACAATGAATATACAGTTAAAACGGAAATGCTTTTAAGTTAATACTAATGTGCCCAAAAAATAAAACCAATTTTCAATTTAAATTTGCCGAGCATATGGTATTTATTTTTTTCTTTTTTAGGTTGTTGGCACTGTCCTTGATATCTGTGTGAAATTTCACATCAAAATATTCATTAGTGTTTGAGTTACGCTAGGCTTTGTGAGATGCTTAAAGTGATTCCGGCGGTTTTTGAAAAGTCTGTTTGCGGTAACGTATAGAATGTTGCAGAAGGCATTCGGTGAGCATTCCTATATCGGAAAAGAAATGTTAAAAGTGGTATAAAGAGTTCAATGAAGGCAGAGGACACGTTGAAGACGAAGACGAGCCCTCTGGTCGACCACAACCAACCTCAACCGACGAAGCTCACGTCCAAAAAAATTAAAGATTTGGTGCTTAAACAAACCGTCGATTTACAATTAGAGACCTTTCTGATGATGTTGGAATTTCTAAAGGATCTGTCAATTCCAATTTGGACTCAAACGCGTCAAATCTCGATTGGTACCGAAAACACTGAATTTTTGGAAAAACATCGTCGCGTTGAAGTGTTTGAAACAATGCTTTCTGACTATCAGGACATGTTGAAATGCGTCATAACTGGAGATGAGACTTGGATTTATGCTTACGATGCGGAAACAACCGATCAATCGAACGAATATCGTGACAAAGGTGAAGCAAGACCGAAAATAGCACGCCCAAGTCGCTCAAAAATCAAGGTCATGTTGACTGTTTCTTCGATTACCGTGGTATGGTGCATTATGAATTCCTTCCACCGGGCCAAACTGTCAACAAGGAATATTATTTAAGTGTTATGCGTCGTTTGCGTGAAGCTATTCGCAAAAATGAGGTCCCATCTATGGTTTTTGCATCGCGATAATGCGCCAGCTGCATCGAATCTTCGTGACTTTTTCGCCAAAAATTAAAGCCATATCGTTCCACAACTACAGTATTCACCTAATTTAGCTCGGTGCGACTTCTGGCTATCCCCCTAATCTCAACAGACCACTCCAGGGACACCGTTTGGAGTCAATTGAAGAGATTCAACGGGAATCGACTTTTAACATGCATTGAGGATTGGAAGAAACGTTGGCATAAGTGCATTGTGTCCGGAGGGGATTACTTTGAAGGCGATGAAATAAATTTGGGAGAATAAATAAAGTTTCTGAAAAAAAATTAAAATTGGTCTTACTTTTTGGGCACAGTAGTATTATATAGAATTGTTAAGATGTTCTATTTTGAATTTGCTATGAAAATGTTACAGCCTTGATTTTTATGAAATTCTGAGATTATCAAAAATATTTTCCAAAATATTAAAAATGAATAAGGTAATATATACATTTTATTTACATAGAAATGATATGGCTAATTTGGAAGGGCATAATTAAAATATAAGATACTCAATTATAAATATACAAGGGGAAATGGAACACTATTTCATTAAATATATCATGTGGAATCTATTTATACAGAATAAAAAACACAATTTCACTGTAAGGTACAAAAGTGATGTTGTATTATAATTTTGGACAGTAAAGTAGGCATAAAAAAAAAGCTTTACGAGGCTAAATAATATTTAATGGGCATTTTAGCATTGAAATGTTTTTAGAGCTGCATTTCAAGTTTTCCATTTAACAGATTTTTTTTTATCTATTTGCAATTCACTTATTAACTTTACAATTTAGAATTTTAATTTTTAACTTGCAAAATTTAGTGTAATAGAGTAAAGCACACCTTTAATGCATTCATGAAAAATTAAAAGTAGACGAAACTTACTCGGAATATTATAAAGACATACATTTAAGAGATTTGATAACATTTTAATGTGCAATTTTTATTATCAACAAGAACATGATGTAAATTTCACTGTTGTTGAGCTATAATGTTTCGTAGAAAGTGTCTTGAAAGCAATTTGTTACAAACTTCTGCTTTCCATTCTTTTTGTATTCCAATATTTCTATTCTAATGTTTTTAGCGTAATGCTGTTCAGCTGAGGTTGTTCAGATTTTTGAATACATTTTTAAAAATTCATTATCAACAAACTACTTATGATAAAACTTCTATTTCTATAAAGCAATTATGACTCAGTTGGCAATACAATACCAGATTTATAAGTATTTTCAAAAATCTATACAATCAAGACATTCATAAGTAATTTATATGGTAAAGTAGATCTCATATTTTGAATTTAATTGTTTCCATAGTAAAGATGGAAATTTCATGAATTTCTTTTTTAATTTACATACAATAAAAGAAATAAAAGGAACAATTTTTCAGGCAAACTATTTATTATAAAACAAATGACCAGCATTTGAAAATGAAAATTGCACCATCATAATATGGTAATGAATGTACATTCATGCTGTAAAAGTAAAAATGGTACAAAATACTGAATCATTTTTTAAAAGATTAGCATTTTCAACATAAATAATAAGTGTATTTTCATTACAAATAATTTAACAATGAAACTTTACTGTTTGTAAAAGGAAAATAATTAAGTGACAAATATAAGTAACAAATATGATTCATAAACAATGCATACAGTACAATATATTTATATAAAACTACAAGATTAAACAAAAATAATACAATTTGTTTTCAAAACTTAAAGTTATATTTAGAATTGTTGTTAAATAAATCCGATATATTTTTATTTTACTTTGAACATTTTTTTTTTCAATTTAAAATCTGGGTTTTAATACTAAATGCATGCTAAAAGGCTATTTATATTAACTAACTATACACATAGATATTTTGATGTACACAATTCAATTTTATTAATATTCCAATTAATTTCCAAATATGTGAAATTCTGAAAAAAAACTTTTAAACAATATTTAAGATTTTATTTAACGTGTCACACACAGAGGAAAAAATTTGTGTGTGTGCATGCATATGTGTTTTTTTTTTTTTTTTTTTTTTCTTCTTCAGTATTTTGTATCAAATATAAATTTGAAAGGAAAGTTAAAAATAACAATAAATAATATGCATCAGCTTTTCTTCATTAACATAGATTATTTTGAAATTTACTGCAAATTAAATATTTAAATAACAAATTAAATATTTAAATATAAATAAATAAATTTTTTTTTTAATTATCTCAGATGATCTGAGCAAGATCAATTATTTATCATAAAAATGCTAATGTTTGTATTGTACATTTCATTTTTTTTTTCCCAAAAGCAGAAGAAAAGAAAAATACTTATGATTATTTTTTTAAATATGCTCCATTTTTCTTCTTCTTTCTTGCTGACAATTCTTAGTTTTTGATACTGAAAACATGTTTTTCAAAAAGTATTCGCCAATTAGCTATTCAAATAAAAATAATGGAATAGGTAAAACAAAATACATTCTATGTAGTTTTAATACATTATAAAAATGAAATCCTTCAATATGAATTTTAAGTACACTGGATGATATGATATATTTGAGTATTAGTAAAAACCTTATTGTCAATTTTAATGTTTTAAAGAACTATTCAATTACAATATAATTTATAAAAACAATTTCATGGTTAATAATCAACAAATAATAAATTATGATATGCATCATTTTTTTTAAAGAAAAACATAGCACTACACAAAATCAATAGAATAACTTTTAATCAATGAAAGAAATTGTAATTTTGTATTCTTATTCCTAATATTGCATACCAAGTACTTAATAATATATTTCAATATACTTAGAAAGTAAACAAAATATCAAAACATAACGAAATAGATTAAATAAATTATTTTAAAAATAAATTTCATAAAATATTTAACTGATTTCTATCCCAAAAGCAAAAATTTTGCTTTTTAAAAACATTTCTAATAATAATTTTAAATAAAATCAAGTTAATTAATTTCATGATTTATAACAGAGACCATATTTGGAATGCATAGCATCATCACCAAAGAAGCAGCAGTTTTTTGTTGGCCAATTAAATCAGCATGGAAGGCAATAGCATAAAAACAGCTATCCATGCAAGTTGCTAATAGTACTTTTGAAAACACACTACAATTTTATAAAATTGAAATGTCTCTAATTGCTATTTATATTCAATTAGAATATTAAAAAAAGAATTACTTTCCTCACAATGTACAATAATCTATTTACAATACGAAAAGGAACATATAAAATGTAGCATGAACTGATTTAGAATACTTAGTTTTCATCTAACTTGAATTGTTGGATTTCGTTTTCTTGTGATGGACTAATTTGTTCACCTTCTTCAAAATCCAGTTTTTCTTGTGGAACTGGAATGCTAAAGCTTGACCACCAGGATGAGACAGCTGATTTTGCATTAGTGAGTGCACCACCTGAATAAACATGCAATTATGGGAGACTTAAAAGTAATATAATCAATTTATTAAAAACTTCAACTTCTTGAAGTCTGCACATTGTCGTAAGAAATGAAAACACACATCCTGATTAACAAGATGGATGATATTATAATGCAGATTTAAAAAAAAGCATTGAATAGCATATTTTATTAATTAATACATAATACACATAAAAAAAAAGAATTATTTATGAAACACATTTCCAGTGCCCATATATTAGAAGTATAACTGGGGTTATTGTAATAACCTTAACTACATATCTGTTAATTTTTTATACATAAAACAATTTTGACCCTCTGCCCACATACCTTCATCAGAATACCTACATAAAATTTGAAAAAGTATCACATTGTCTGCTAAATATTTCGCCATGTAATTTTTATGAGCAGTGGTAAAGGAACATAATCATTTTTAGAATATGTAACATGAAGTTTAAAGAGTAAAATCAGTTACGTATAATATGTAATAATTTACTTATAATATGTACTAATGTAGATGTACCAACATAATTTTGATCCAAATGACTATCACCATGCCAAAAAGTTATCAAAAATTTGATGACAATATTCTTCTGACACATTCTTGCTTTTAAGTTCAAAAAAAAAAAAAAATCTAAAAAAAAAAAAAAAAAAAAAAAAAGTTGTACATAAATATAGGAGACCCATTGACTGTAGCATGGAAAATACACCTTTATTTAATTGCCTAATGTTAAGTTAATATAATTTTCATTTAAAATTTTTTGCATTCATTTAAAGGATGTTAAACTAATGACTACAATAAATTCTTTCTGATGTGGCACATTTGGGACCATGTCCATGATAATGCAACTTTAAAGGGAATATCAAAAACAAAGCATTTTAGATAAAAATTTAAATGGTTAAAATATGTATTTATTTAAAGTGTTTAATATATATTAACACATTACACATGTATATGTTTAATGCACAGACATTTAAAAAAAATGGCCATCAGATGACGAGACAAATGCCTAAAATTCATATTAAAGAGAAGACTTGATCAATGATGGATAAAAATATATCAAGCTATCAAATGCCAGATTAAAGAGAGGCTGCTGTATTAAAAAGAGAGAGAGATCTCATATATATCCTCATCAAAATTTATTAAATGTAAAATTCAGAGACTTACAAATTTAATTTTGTAAATATATATTTCCATATGTATAAAATTTGTTTTGCGATTATTTCGTCACTTAGGTTTTATCGGCTAAGAAAACTGAATATTGCTCTGTGTCCTTTGCTATAAGAAGTTCACGGAATGCATGCAAGCTTGACAAATGGATTTTTAAGCCTTTGTTAAATGGTGCAATTTTTCCCCTGTATTTTCTTTAAAAAATCTTATATCTTGCATGTTTAGAAGTCATCAATAATCATATTTATCTTTATAGTTTATCTAATTTCATGAAAGTTACAATTGAAAATTTTTTTTTTGAAAGTCATAATTTTTCTTATATCATAAGTAGTACACCTTTTATAATATAACTATATACATATTTACTTTACCTAATAATCATGTTTCATTATAGTTTTTAAAGATTGTAACTATTACTTGAAAATTTTAAAGATTAATAAAATTAAATTTTCTAATGGGGGAGGGGGGAGGAATTAGTGAGAATGTTTATATATAAATAATATAATACAAGTCAACAAAGTTGCTTTCATGCGAGATGAAGTTGATAATCTTCTTGGAATATATCTTAGATTAAACATACTCATAGTTTTAAATAAATTCTTAGATGAAAATTCATTTTGTTTTTCAAATTTACTAATATTCCCCCCTTTTTTTTTGAAAATATTTTTCCATGTGAAGCAAATCCAAATTTCAACAATATATATGCAAATTTGCAAAAAGATATACAATATAGTAGCACTTTTATAAATTAAACTACGAATGTTTAGGTATTAATAATTATTATATTAATATAAAATAAAAAGGGGGACGGGGGAGGTCCATGAATAAATAATATGAAAAGAATAATCGAAGCATGAATATAAAATTTATTCAGATATATATTTTAAGAAATTAAAGCCTAAAAACTTAATGGAAAAAAATTTGCAATATGATTAAATATTTATGGAAAACTACGCAAAAACTAAAATGTTAATAATTGAATAAATTAATTATATTTACAGATATACATATATATTTAAAAGAAAATAAAAGCATTAAACAAATTCATCTTTTTAAATGTTTGTATATACAAAGCCTAAATTATAATTACATATTTACAAGCAGTAGTGTGTAAATTAATTGGAATTAAATCCCATGCTATAAAAATAAATTTATAGTTCAGTAAATATACATAATTTATTTAAAACTAATAAAAAAAATTCCAATATTGTAGAAAATGTCTTATTTAAGTTTAGTTAATATCTGGAGATTGAAAGAAAACAATTTAAAGCTGCTGTTTTCCGAGTGTATAGTCACTTTTGATTGAGAGAATGTGGTTAATCAGTAGACATTTATTTTACCCCTCCTGGCACAAAGGTTACAGTTTCTAAATTACATAAAAGCAAATCTATTTGGTTCAACTTGCATACAAATCGACTATAACTAATTCAGGTTATATATTTTATTTTGTAATAAGAATATACAGGCAGACTTAACATTAATTTAGAATAATGTAAGGATGATTATAGGCACCTTGAAATTTTGATAACTAATATCAGATTTGCTGAAAAATATACAAAAACTAACAGTCTTCTTCCCTTCTAAAAAGGCTGCACTATAAAATTTGCTGAGAAAACAAATTTTTGCATTTAATATAAAAACTTTTATACAACTTGAAGTTCTTGCATTGCTATATATTTTTTTAAATATTTATTTCAAAGATGGAAAAATAAATGTTTTTGAAAAAAATTGCCAAAATGGATAAATTCAAAGTTTGGATTTACTGTTCATATATCCTAGCATTGATTTATCAACAGAATTTTATTTTTTTTTCTCACTTAGGGAAATTTGTTATACAAACCAAAATGCTATTAATATTTACTCTTAACTACCATTTTATTATTTAAAAAATAAAACTCTATTATTCTCATTTTATAGTCCAAGAGTATAAAAATATGTTGTCTAATAAAGTAGTGATAAAATGAAAAGCATACCTTCATATAATTTTTTTTTCAAATTTGATTTTCAATTTACAAATCCAAACCAAATTAAAAATTTTCCCAAATTAAAAATAAAACAATATACAGAATTTTTTTTTTTTACAATATTTTCTTCAAAACAGAAATGTTAATGAAATACACAAATTAAGAAGAGAGAGAAAAGAAAATGGTTAGAATGTATTAAAACATGCACAATAAAAAGTATAAAGAATCAATGACATATACAAATATAAAACAAACAATACATTCCAATATATAAATTGAAATTCAAGCAATTGAAGGTATTAATAAAAAGCTCTAGGTTAGAAGGAATTTCTATGCATAGATAAACATTGAACATTGGTGCACCCAAAAATTACTACTTTTTAACAGTAATATAACAACTTTTACATTTCTGCCCATCTTACAATGTAACCTGATCTTTTAATCTAAGATTCCCCCATGCTTAATTATTTTAAGTTGATTGAAGAATAAATTTGTTTTTGATAAAAAAAAAAAAAAAAAAAAAAAAAAATAGGGATGATCTTTTCAAGTGAAATATTTAAAAGGTTAATCTTTTAATTTAAAATAAATTCAATAAAATTGGTATAAATATCACTACATCTATTTACTACTACTGCTATAAATACCTATACTTAGTTAATACATTTTAAAAATTATTTATACAGGAAATTTATTTTTATGGAAGAAAAATAATTTTAATTAAAAGAAAGATGGTTAGGGCATTTATATTTTGTAACGTTTTTAAACACTTAATTACAGAAGATAGAATTGTTCACAAAATTAGTTATATAATTCGTTACAGTTAAAATTTGTTAATTGATAAAAAGATTTGTGAAATAGTACAGATATTGCATGTGTAAATTGTTTTCCTCCATTAGTCCCAGGGATAAAATTTAATGAATAAAATGTTCACGAACCTTACCTACAGCTTTCCCTGTTTGAACAACAGCCTTCCCTGTATTAACCACAGCAGTATTTAGACGTCGACCTCTCTCTGAACTCTGCATGGTACTGTTAAGAGATGACTAAAATGTAACAATTTTTAAAGCAATGAAATTGCAATATTTCTAAATTATTTATTGTGGCTAATTTTAGCAATGATCTTGTCCAGTGCATAAATTAGTTAAATCTAAAATTATATATTGAACAAAACAATAGCGTTGAAAACGATGCTTCTGAAAAACAACTCCCATGTTAAGTGCACAGAGGAGATAAAGCAGAACTAGTGAGAATATTAGTAACAAAATGCTTAGGTGAAAGGTACACAAAGAATACAAATATGCATTATGCTACAAGCACCATTTTGAACATATATTAATAAAACACCATTATGAAATACAGGCAATATATTATACCAAATAAACTTGCTGTTTACATACTAAGCTCCATATAACTGAGCTTATTAAGTGTACTTCACAAGAATTTTACTTACTGTGAAAATTTTAACTTCATATCAGCCATACTGAGCTGTCCTTGGAATGGATGGCTGAAAATTCAATAAAATCCTTTACATATAGAAGTAAATAATATGTACTTCCTTATTTAGAGAAAATAATAAAAGGTATATGTTACACTACAATATCACAACATTATTAATTTTCCTAGATACACCAGTCAAGTAATTTTTTGGTAATATTATAGAAGATTTTCATGATGTTTATCAGAAGGGGAAGGGGGATGAAAGTGTCAAACAGATACCACTATCTTCCAATCAAAAAGACCAACATTATTAAAAAAAAATCATATTAATAGTAAGGCACATTTACAACTAAAGCTGCAATTTATATTGTTACCATGGCATCAGCAATTTTTTTTTTTTTTTTTTTAAATCGGAAATTTCTTAATAAAGTTAGTTTTGAGATTATTTAAGACTTCATGCTACTAATATGTATGACTAAATTATTTATTACATAGACTTAAATGCACATAAAAGAAGTATGCATTATTAATGCATAGTTATATTACAATGATATGGAAATTTAAGAAGCACACGCATAAAAAAATTAACGAAAATTTTATAACAAAAGTTTTATACATACATATAGTAAACTTAACCCATAAATTCTAACCTTTTTTAAGTATAAACCTTACAGACTGACAGTTCTTTTATAACAGAAAAATGTACTTACAGTGACAATATATTTAAATATGTATGTTATTGATTATTACTTTCTTAATTATTAAAAAAAGTTATTGATTTGAAGAAAAATTTTATGCAAGTGTTTTAACTGAAAAGTTTTTTAAAAGTAGTATACAGAGATTACTTTTATTATAAAGTTCCATAGTAAAAGTTTATTTATTATTTTTTATACATATATTTTCAATACAAACCATGGAGAACCCATGGCAATTGGCATTCGTCTATTATTAATAATGTTTTTGCTTTCCAAGTGCAAAATACCGAACAAATGAAATGTCTATCTGTTTTGAAAAATTCAAAAATAACTGCAATTTTATTTTTTTGTAAACGTTAAAATTTGCAGCATGAAAAAGTCTATAGCCTCCATTTTAAAATTTTCTGAGGAAATTAATTCAAGATGCTAAATATGATTAATTTAACAGAATGGATTATAAATGCCATACCCCTTGTTGATACAGTTTTATAACAAAGAATATAGTGAGAATTGGAATAGGGGCTTGATATCACTAATATCATTAAAGCTACACAAATGGAACTATTATAAATAAAATTGCAGAAAATAATAATAAAAACATTAGAAATTTTCTCTTAATTGTCACAAACCATACAACCATTTAAAAGCAAGTCAGACAAACAAAAAATAACATATTTTTACAAGCATTTCATAACTTTCTCACCCAGGGTTTACTTCCAGAATTCCTGAATGCAGGCAACAGCTCCACATTTTATAATTATGAGTTTGTTTCCATGCATTCATAAAACTAGGATTAAAAGGTTCCAATTCCTTTCCATTACCTGCACAAAACAAATCGAATAAAACTATGATAAATAAAAAATAATTTGAGCTATAGCAAAAATACATTTTTAATAACTTCACGAATGTTGTTCATTCCCACTAAAAATTTTCCTACAGAAAACATAGAAATTTCAAATGCTATTTGTTAAAGAATTTATTTATTTTACTGTAAATAATTATAACCTATAATCCACAGATTATAGATAATTACATAATTCCTTAGACATTTTTTCCCTGAAAATTTCATAAAAAAATCAATTATACAAAATTGCCACCAATACTTTTTATAATCAAAATTAACAAATAAACAATCTTCTAAATATAAAGAAAGACATATAATTGTTGTGAGTTGATGGAATGAGTGCTTTTAGAAATTTTCAAAATATGACATGCATCATACATCGCTGTATATTAATAGATAAAAAATGTATAGAATTAAGTTCTAAGAATTCTTTGTGATACTGGTCCAGATTTTCCTCTCGAGTAATTACAGTGATAATAAATCGAAAAAAAATGCCTCTTTTTCTCACTTTAGTTCATATCTTCTTTCTACTATCTTGAACTATAATAAATTTTATATGCAATTGTGGCATTAAAAATACTGTTTAATAGAGAAAATTTTTTTTGTTAGGTTTATGACATCACAGAAGTGGATTGGCAAATGATACATCTAAGAACAGAAGCAAATTAAACATGGATTATATAAAATCTTTTATTTCTTAGGTCAAAATTCATGCTTGTGATTTATAGACAGGAAAATACTGTACTTAATAATCAACTGGATAAAATGATTAAATAATTCCACATAAACATAATAAAGTATATAATTATTTTTTAATTGCCATTAAATACATAATTGAAATAAAAAATTTTGATATTCATAAATAAAAAATTTCGTATTCATATTTTTAATATGATGCTCTACTGAAAATGATCATTGTTTATGTGATAATATAGATTTTTTTTTTTTTTTTTTTTATAAAACGATAATAATCATTACAAATTTTGATAAAAAATATTTAAATTTTAAAAGAAATTTTTTTTATTTTTAAGGCTTATAGTTATTTACAGTAAAAACTAAATAATTTATTTTTCTGTTAACAAAGATTTACCTTCAATTTCTGATGTACGCATTATGCTGAGAAGATATAATTTAAATTGAGACCTCAGCCATTCATCACCACCTTCCCAACCTACATGACATAAAATAAGCATACAAATTTCATTATAAATTTTTTTTTTAAAGGTAGCCAAGCATTCTAACAGTATATAGAAAAATATTAAAAGATGCATATCATTTGCAAAACAAATAATTTAATAATATAATTATTAATTAAAAATATAATTATCTGTTATAATTCAAATTCAAATTATTTAACAAAACTTCTTATCCTTGAACTAAAATACATCATGATGCAAATTATTAGTTTGTTTTATTTGTAAAAATCAATACTTTTAAATAACATCATTATGTAATGAAAGAAAAATGTAACTGTATTTTATAAGACAATACTAATACTAATGATTAAATTGATTTACACTTGCATGAAAAATATACTATGTATCTTAGAAATTACTAAAATTTTAATTATTATTGTTACAATCCTAATCAGATAAAAAAATTGTTTTTTACTTTCAATAGAGCAATATCTCTTTATCTCAAAAGATGCATATACATTTTACATAAAACATTTTACTAAAATATAAGTAGCACAAAAACATAATATAATCTCTATAATGACAAACAATGTAAATATTATACAGTTATGCTATTACAATACATTGTCTTGCACACATTTATTTTTTAATTCAATTTATATCATTATATTTTCCTAAAAATTTACCAGTGCCATCCAGAAATACATCTTGTCTGTCTTCCATTACATGCCGAACAATATGATCAGCAAATCTTAAATCTTCAGTAGTTAAGTTTAATTGTTTCTTTAATTCAGGATCTATGATTTCTATTTTACCATCATCTACCTAAAGAGAAAGAAATGCAATTATTAGGAATGTTACTAATATAGTAACTTTGGAAGGAAACTAATCATTAAATAATATGACAAATGAAATTTTTACCAGTAAAAACTTAACTATGAAGAAATTTCCAAAATAAATTATTTCATAATAAGTTTGATTTCTTTTACAAAGTTAGCTTAGTTTCACTATCAGGAAATAAATGATACTCCTTTAATAAGTTTTTAAAAAAAACTAAATATTAGAATTAAATGCATAAATTAATCATATGCTTTCTTTTCTAATTTTGCTTTTGACATAATTGTCTGATATTTATAAGATATATGAATTCTTAATGAATAAGATTGGAAAAAAATTTGTAATAGAAATTTTTATCATGTTAATGACAATAATTATATTTATTAGATACTTTCAACTCCCACAATGCTAGGAAAATAAGATAAATATGTATTTTCGATGTATTGTGGGATGTATTTTCATTTGTTTAATTCAAATTCAATCAAATTATTTTATTTCCTAGACCCCAACATCTTGTTTACAAATAAAAATTAAAAAGTGACACTTTAAAATTATACAAAGACAATGCATGAACTATTTGTTACAAAATTGTTATTTCAAATATAAGTATTCATAGTAAACAATTAATTTACTTTAATGCTTTAATTTTATAGATCACTATCAGATATGATCCAGCATTGTGCACTAAAGAAAATAAAACATTTTTAATTTTGTTACTGAAAAAATTTTGACACAGAATTAAAGTGTTGAAATGTTTTAATAAATAACCTTAATGTAAGTTTTCTAAATACAGCAATAATCCTTATCGAAAAATTCTAATTTTTTTTTCACCTTTTATTTGTTATCGTTTTTTTAAATTAATATAGTCGAAAACAGTAAAATATCTCAACTGATGCCAACTAATAAGAATTTTAAATACTTTTTAGATACAAACATGATAAATAAAAAAAAAAATCTAAAGGAAAAAAAAATTGAACTTCCAAGTACTAGCCTTTTTTAATGTATTGATTTTAAAAACAATATATATATATATATATATATATATAATATAAACATCTATAATTTTAAAAACGAACTATATGCAGTAAAATAAAATGATCTAATAACTAATCATATAAGAATGAATATTTGCATATTTTAATATAAATGTATTTTTATAAATTGTAAATTAAAAACTTTAAAACTTACTTCTATAATTACATCAAACAGTTGTTTTTTCTGTTTGAATAAAATATTTGTAGCTCCAACAAGAAAACCACGTACACTTAAATCGCTCAAAACATCTAAAAATGGCAAAGACAGATATGGATGGCATAACATACCCTTAAAAAAAGAGAAAAAAAAAAATTTGAAGAAAAATTATTCAATCAAAATTACGTCAAACATTTAAAATTATATTATTAAAAAAAATATTAAAAATATTTTTAAAACAACTTTCTATTAAATAAAATCTAAATAAAGAAGGAAAAAAATTATTTTATGTACTACTGGAAACATTTAATAAAATCAAATGAAAATTATATATACAACAATACTTAAAACAAAAATATACTTGAATATACTTAAAACAAAAAAATCTAAAACAAGCTTACCTTTCAGTAAAAATAAAATTTTATAAATAAAAAACAAAATGAAACTTCAAAATAATCATTAAAATTATTAAAAACTAAAGAACTTAACTTTTTACGACTACAGATCATTTAGAAATTTTAAATCAACATCATGAACCTGAAAGCTTAACATAACGTACATGACTTAAATTTGGAATTGCATAATTTTTTTCAAAACTTCTAAAATAACTTATTTGGATGTATTTAATTGCTATATGCAAGTAACTCAGTCAATTGAAAATTTAACATATGCAATCCTTTATTTAATTTGTTGTAATCAATGAATGATAGAAGGTAGTTTATTCCTTATAGCAGATAAATGCTATTCAGTCTTCCACCCTAACTCAGGAGATAAAAAGCCTTTATCACAACTATTCTTTTCCTTAAAATTATAAAAATGAAAATACATATTAAAAAAAAAAAAAATTCAAAAACAAAAAATTAGAATAGTTACAAATTATACATATTTTTAAAAATTCTAGTCAAATATTAACAAAATGTTTTTATCTAAAAAAGTTAAAATGACTTTCAAATATCAAAATAGGTTGACCTTTCATACTTTATAGAATGTTCTTTTTCAACTCCCCCCCCATATATATATATACACACACACACAACACAAAATACAGATGAAATTTCAAGACATTTTTCTTTTTTAACTTATTCCATGAAATGTACTAATAAAAAAAAAAGTTTATTTTATAGCACCAGAAAATTTATTCATTATTCAATGTGTCACTATATTAAAAAATTTTCGCAATCAATTTTTTTTTGTAGTTTTTAAAATTTTCAATAGAAGTACTATTGCTCAAAAATCTTGACCTCCCAATTAGCTATAAGTTTTTACATTTTCTCCAAAAAGAAATCGGCACTTACTGCACTATCTAACAATCACAATTATCAACTATTTTTTTTTTTTTTTATTTTCAGGTAGGTAGGTGTTTTAATAATTTCAGCTTTGCAATTAAGGCAATTAATAAGATTCAAAGTTTATAAAATCAAATAATTTGAACTTTAAAAAATTTTGTTAAAATAATTTAAAAATAACTTTCAAAGTACGTGCCCCAAGTTAAATTTTCTGTACAATTTAACTGGAATACAAATATATTAATCTAAAATCATATTTTTGTTTTTATATTACACCATATCATCATTACAGAAATTAATAAATATGGGAGAAAAATTAATAAATTCAATTTCCTCAGAAGAAGGCATTAAATTCCAAATGATAAACAATTAACTCTTATTAGAATTTATTTTTCTGGATGTTCAACATAACCTAGGCTAACAATGAAAGCATCAATCAACAGTTTATTTAAGGCATTCACAGAACTACTATTAAAGAGAAAAATGCTACTATTAAAGAGAGAAAAAAAAATTCATGAAATGACAAAAGAATTAAACAAGTATTTAATTTAGTTCTATCCATCAAATGAAAACACATTCGAGGCCAAAAGATGCAATTCTGCCAGGACCAAATCGCTAGGATCCCCTTTCCACAAGACATGGGTTGTCACACATCACAAATTTCTGATGCCAAGAGTTAGAATACTCGCAATGTTAGTCAAAAATAAAGCAAATTAAATATAAAGTGAGATGAAATAAATAATAGCATAACCAATAAATTAAAAAGTATAAGAAAAAGCTAAATAATCAAAGAAGTATGCAATATACATGAAGTCAATAAGATCTTAACAAGTTATAACAAAAATGATGGGGGTCTGCAGTCTCAATTATGGCAAGGAAATTAAAAAAAAAAAAATAAATAAAAGAATGAAGGCAAAGATTACTGAATTGCCCAAGGTACTTGATATCCATACATCTACAGGAGATTTATACGAGGGGTGGGTGGAAATAAGGAGATCACAAAAAGAATGAAAGCTATGATTAGATAAAATTAATTAGTCAACTAAAGTTTTCTAAAAATCAAATACAACATTAGCCTAATTGCTTTTTATTCGAAATATTTTAATATAGGGAAATCTTTATTTGATTATGATAATACAATAAGAACTATTGTAAGATGATTTAAATGCTGTGTTAAGTGGAAAATTTATACCAATTTTCTCTAGGCTGAACATGTCTGAAAATATTAGAATGATAGAAAACACATATTTTTAAAAGGTGACATTCCAGCCCATCTTTATAAAAAAACATTAGTTAAAAACAATCTTTTTATGTTTTATACACTTTTAAATATAAAAGAAAAAAAGTTCATTATAACAGCTGAAATTTTCATTTATTAGAATATAAAAAAAAAAAAAAAAATTACTGCCAATAAGGAAGGTTCTATGAGCAAGTAGAAGTGGTTTCATAAAGCTGCCAATTTCAACCTTACAGAACAAGAATCAAATGTTCAAACATTTAAGATCAAAACATTGATCAAGGAAGTAAATGATTTCACCGAAAAAGAATCTAATTTTTGTTAAAAATATCTAATATACATATTTTTTTGTATTTTGTGAAGTTGGAATAAAAACATTCTGATATAGGGATGCGTAGCATAGTTTAATAACAATAATAAATAATTTTTAAAAATACAATTTGTATATCCATCTGTCGTTGATCAACAAAAGTAATGAATTAACTCCATTTTTGAAGCAACCTTAATAATCATAATTTTTTGTTACACAACTAAATATTTTATTTTAAAAAGATTTTAAAAAATCCCCATTTTTTAACAGATTTAAATAACATTAAATTAAAATACTTTTTAAAAAACCTCAATCAAAATAAGTATTTAGCTCATTTTTCAAAAAAAAAGCATGCATTTTACCTTAGTAAATATACACAAAGGTAGACCACATTCATCAGATTCTACATCTATCACATTTAAAGAAGTTTTTTCTGTATCTGTAGTTTCATTCTTTCGAGTGACAGAATTAGAGGTACTCCATCGTCTAGTTTCACCATCTCCTCCTCGAACTGTTGAAGAAGGCAGTACAGATGACTTGCTGCCCCTTAATGATGACATTATATTTGATATTCCATCATTTATAGCTGGAATAACATTTTGAATTTTTTGTGTTTCTTGATATGCCTCATTACTTTCATCTTGAAATTTTAAAGATGAATTATTTAATTTAGTTTTGTCATCACCTTCTAACAATTCATTAATGGCATAAACTAGTTTGTCTTCTTCATTGGTTTTTGTTTCAGTGCCTGTCGATGATGTAATACTAGTAGCACTTGAACCAATATCAGGAGTAATATGATTGACCTTTACCCAACTATCACCTTCTGTGTCACTGCTATTTAAACTGGAACCTTTACTAGAGGCTTCAGAATCAGGAAAACCCAGTTTTTTAGTTGTTAATGTTTTGGGTCGTGAGACATTACATTTGAATTCATTGAGATTATGAGAAACATTTTCATTATCATTTGCATCAGGGCATATCACAGTTGTATGTGGAGTGTTACATTTATTGTCATTAATCTGAGAAATGCACTTTTCTTGTGCATTTGCCTCAATGTTTGAATTTAGAGGATTCGAAGAACTATTAATATCAATTTCTTTAAGTGTTTCGTTGTTATTTTCCTTATAAGAAACTTCCAAGTAATCTTCTTTGTCTGTCACAGTTAACAAGGGTGTAGTCCTTGTTGACCAAGAAGTTGCAGCTTCATTTAAACCTTTTTCTATCATTCCTAGAAGACAACAAAAAGAGAGTACTTATTTTTTTAAAGTTTTAAAAAATGCAAAGATTTATAATAAACATAAAATATTGCTGGGTTTTTAAGCGTGAACCATAATATTAAATATGAGTAAAAAAATACATGCTTGTTCCACAGCATGTAAAAAATTTACCAATTTAAACTGTGAAAAAAAAAAAAATACAAACTTCATATATCACAATTCATTGCCAAAATTGCAATTATAATAGAAAATAAAATTCCATACATTTCTTTCTCTTTCTTTTTCAAAAATTACAGAAACAAAAAAACTAAAAAAATTCTATTTTCCTAAATTTCAAATACAATATATTTAAACTACAAATCCTACATTTCACAAAAAAATTAATATTTTTTTTTTTTTTTACAAATAAAAAAAAAAAGATGAACACAGAAAATTCCCCACATTTAAGTTACTTGTATAAAACATTACCGAGGGAAATGAAATAAAATCTTAAATAATAATTTCCAAAATATAATAAAATGAGCAACAACTTACCAGGAACTAAGGAACATAATGTCAAAACTGCAGAGCAAAGATTTTTTACAGGAGCCTTATAAAATAAAACCTAGAATAATCAATTAAATCTTAATATTTTTATGATGTAGTTTATATTTAAGTACATTCATTTTTATAACACATAATTCAAAAATTCTAATTTTCAAATAAAATCTTTACACCATAATACCCCAATCAAGATTTAAAAAATGATAAGTGTTTTTTAATTATAATTTAAAATCACTAATAAGAAAATCTTAAAAGAAAAATTTTTCAAGTATTTTAAAATTTTTTACATTTTAATAAAAATTATAGTAGAAAAGCTATTAGAAGCCTTAAATTTCCAAATTAAAAATCTTAAACTTTACACGATCAATTACAAATACTTTAATGTAATTATGTTTATTGGATATATGAATGGTGACTTTCTGACAGAAAAACAAAGATTCAACACATTCTAAGCACTAAAGTATTAGTCTATGAACTAAAAATCAATTTCCAGGCACTTGTATTTGTGAAAGCAGAAAATAAAACAAATGAAAATAAATTTAGGTCTTACTTTTCTTTCTAATAAAAGTAGTTTGAAGAGAAGCAAAGTTTTATGCTTGAATCGCAACACAAAATCTCGAACTGAAAGACCTAAAATAATTTAATTAATTTTATTCGTTTTACTATAATTTTTAAAGTCATAAAACAAATATAAACTTCACACGAAAGAAAGATTCATAGCAAGTACTAAATTCAAATATACCATATTTTGTCTCTTTTTTACAACATGAAATTTTTATTGATATAAATTCCAAAAATTTAATAAGAATATTAATTGTTGTAATTAGGCGTTAAATATATCATAAATTGAGAAGGAAAATTAAAATTCCAAATCATTTTAATGACTTTAAATTTATCATAAGCATAAAATATATGGTTTGTCAAGACAAATAGCTAAACAATGGGCAGCAAGACTTAGTGATATATATATATATATAGGCTTTGTACATTATAAATACAAGAACACATGACATCATATTCTAGTTAAAATAAATTTAAATAAAATAATTTATAAAAGCAAGAAACTAGAAAATGTGGAAGAAAATAATTGTGCTTAAAAAACATTTATAATGTTTAATTCTCAAATTCAAATTTAATATGAAAGGGGTAAGAACCAAAAATGTTCAGTATTTCTTTATATAATGGTGATTAATCCCCCTACATTTAGACATTAAATCAACAAAATAAATTCTTCTTTTTATGTAGCTAACAGAAGTTTAAAAATTACAAAGAACATGAAATAAAACTTATGAAGGATTCCAAGATAATTTAATAGGATAATTTTAAGATATTTTATTAATTTGAGAATATAGTTTTGTATGTATTATTTAAGGTATTCAAATTATTTACTTCATACCAATGCTAACCTACAACTATTTTTTTTTTTTTTGTAAAGAAAAAAAGAAAATTACAATCCTGATAAAGGCAATTAAGACATTTTTTAATATTTCAAGGAAATTAGAATACAATATA
Source organism: Caerostris extrusa (assembly GCA_021605095.1). Classification (NCBI taxonomy): domain Eukaryota; kingdom Metazoa; phylum Arthropoda; class Arachnida; order Araneae; family Araneidae; genus Caerostris; species Caerostris extrusa. The sequence continues at coordinate 34,733 of BPLR01000075.1, read as the reverse complement.
AAATATAGCGAGACATAAAAATTTATACACAATTTAAAAGGTTTTGGATGTTACAGATAATCTATATTCGATAAACAAAACCTATGCCCCTTAGAACAAAATTTTATTCTTATACACTGACTACCAATAAGTATTCGGACACCTATGCAAATGACGATATCTGCGGTCCAAAGATACGTCACGGACTCCGCCGGTATATATCGTGTAGGAAACAGCATCGGCATTAGTCGCATGCAAGATGCCGCGCAGTTCGGAACTCTCTGATTTCGAGAAAGGTATAATTATCGGGTATCACAAATGTGGCCGATCCTTAAGGGACATATCTAGCGATCTGAAGTACCCAAAATCGACAGTGGCCTATGTGATTAAGAAGTGGAAGGTGAGCGGTGATTGTCGGAATGTGCCCAGTCGTCAGACCAACGAAACTGGGAGATAGAGACCAACGAGTGCTCACCAGAGAAATTCGGAAGAACCGCATCCAACCGATGGCCCTCATCCGTGAGGAGTTTCAACAGGCCTCCGGGAGTATTGTTTCAACGAATACCATCTGTAAGGAAGCACATCTGCATGGTTTTCATGGTTGTGCTGCTACCCATAAGCCTTTTTAATCGCAAAGTCCAACCGCGCTGCTCGGTTAATGTGGTGCAAAGCACATCGAAATGGACTGTAGATCAGAGGAAACGGATTCTTTGGAGTGACGAATCAAGGTTTACCCTTTACCGTTCGGATGGCAGGAGAATGTCTCCTGTCAGAATGCATTGCAGCAACAGTCAAGTTCAGCGGAGGTGGAATTATGGTCTGGGGTGTTTCTCCTGGTATGGGCTGGGACCCTTGGTCCCCATTCATGGTAAGCTCAATGCCGATGCCTACTGCACTATTTTGGATGACAATGTGCTTCCTACGTTGTGGCAGTTTTACGGGTTGGACCGCTGTTACTTTCAGGGCGACAATGCCAGTTGTCATGTTTCGACGTTAACCAAGGCTTGGTATGGTGCCAATGGAGTTCATCGAATGGACTGGCCTGCCCAGATTCCAGATCTCCACCCTATTGAGAACCTCTGGGACGCATTGCATCGCCGAATTCAGGGGTGCACTACCCGTCCAAAATCGGTGAAGGAACTTCTATGTCTTCTCAAGCTGAGTGGAAGAAAATACCACTAGCTGTCATACAAAGACTTGTGGAAAGTATGCCTCGGAGGGTTCAAGCTGTAATTGCCTCTCGTGGAGGCTCTACCAACTATTGATTTTGAATAATGTTTTTCTTTTCTATCACAGGTGTCCAAATACTTATTGGTAGTCAGTGTATTTTTAAGAAAAAAAGTTGTGAAAATAATTCATAATTCGTCTAAATGGAAACTTGCTCTCTTGCTTATAATGCTAAAATAAAACTTATAAAGTTATAAAAACTTACATTTCAATTCATTACATATAATGTGCTAAATAATTTCCAGCTTTTAAAATTACAGTAGCCTCTTGTATCATACATGTCAAGAAACAAAAAATAAGACAGTGGAAAACTTCCTAAAATTTATCGATTTCATTAAAATATATGTTAATATTAGAAACAAGACATATTCAGGGGGAAATATATATGGAAAAAGAAAACAGCAATGCAATGCAATAAATTTTTTTTACAAATTTCACAGATAAAATAAATGTGAATGCACTCAATTACATTTACGTAAAATTTAAAAGAGTACAAATTATTTTCACTACATGAATTTCCTCTTTTATAAATTATTTTAAAAAGCTTGCAATAATGTTATTTTGTTAAAATAACATTATGGTATATATATTATAAGTAGAACATAAATATGATAAGCAAAAATAGAAAATATTTACTATTACAATATTAGGCAAATATTTTTAAGTGTTATAAGCTGAAATATTTGCATTCCAGATTTCATGTTTGAGAAAAGAAAATCATAAATTGTTTTATCATTAATTTAAATAAGAAATGCTTGTCTTGATAGTATTTAATATGGTCTTAATAATTTACTTATCTGTAATTAATTTTTTTTTTTTAATTTTTACATCAAAACTAATCAAATTATTTTAAAGTATGTTTCTGATTTCTGTTTGCCATCATTACAATTAATTTGCAAGTAATGAATTCAAAAATAAGTCCAATTTTTTTGACATAAAACTACTACATATATTAAAAAATTTTTGGCTATTTTAAAATGTCAAATACTTTAATTTCCCAACATATTACAACTATTTGACTCACCTAAGAAAGCCTGTTGTCCATCGGATAAATCTTTGGGTAATGAGCTATTTAAATTTTTATAAGTTTCTTCAAGAAGAGATACTTTGCTGAAATCTCTTTCATCAAAGTAAGCATGAGTAATCAATTCTAATTTGGCTTGAATAAGACCATATAAAGGAACTTTGCTCAATACACACACACTTTTTTGAACTGTTTCTCTTGTGATATCAGAGCTTCTTCGAAGTAAATTCTTTAAATATAAAAAATACAAATGCACTTTATTTAAAATAGTTATCTATTCACTTAATATAATAACATATTAAATAAAAAAGTTATTCTTAAGATAATAAAATTTCAAACATTAAATTTACAACATACACATTTTTACTGTAACTCAAATTTCATTATTGTAACACATTAAATTAAATTACAATATTTTTGCTAAATAAAAACTTAGTTATGTAATGATAATTAAATCTTTAATGTTTTCAATAATTTCCTCAATATCTATTGTTAATATGAAAATAAATTTATTTGGTTGTAAGTAAAAAGAACACTCAACAATTTGATTAATAATTAGAAATTCACACACTTTTCCCTTTCTTTTTATCATAAGTGTATCCTAAAAACTATCAATTTTAAACTATATTTAAACTGGGTCAAAAATTTAAATTTGTTTAAGACTTTTGAAAATGAAAGGTTTTTGTAACACTGTTTGCTTTCTTCAATGCATTGACAAGAATGTTTCCTGTGGTGTTCAGGATAAATAGCCAGTTGGCCTACATATCCCATCCGGCGAGTAACTGAGTATTGGGTTTTTGGCTTAGAAATAGAATCCTTCCACGAATCTGTAATTATATGTCGTCAAAATGTCTTAAATTGTATGTGCATGGTGTTTGTGCAAATGTAAATAAAGCTGCGAGTTCTCCAACCTGTGCCTCAAGTATCTCAACCACACCCAGTTACAATCCAGTTGCCCAACTTGCACACTATACATTTACATATATCATCAAATTAAAGAAGCTATTTTACTTCATATTCTACAATATTACACTAAATGACTTTTAATATCTTTAGCAGTAATGTTTTTCATATTTAAAATAATAGTTCACATTTATAATTCATCAAATTAATTTCTTATACTACATAATTGAACCTAGCAAAATTAATAAATTGACCAATTAAAATCTCCACCCTATTTTATAATTAAACTGTTTAATTAAGTATTTCATTTCTATTAAATAAGCATACTTCTGCATTCATTTGTCGGTAACAGGATATTCCATACACAGTCTGATGAGGATTATCCAAAGAGGGCAGATGAAAATAAATTGTGTCTACAAAAAAAAATTTTAAATTTAATACATCAAGTACATAAAAAATTAAAATATCTGATAATTATACAAAAAATTAATATGATAATTAACAAATATTTTAAAATGTTTTGACAAAATTAATATGGAAGTGTAAATCATATATCATCATAATCATAAAAATTATAATACAAAAATAAGCAAAATTAAAAAAATATATATATTAAATATATATAAAAAGTAACATTGCATCAGAATATCAGCTGCTATTTTAATGTCATTGAACATGTGGCCAAAAACAGGTTTTAAATGTATATGAAATTTCTGCAAGTAGGAACTACATTGAGGCTGTTATATAATATATTCTATTACAATGTGTTCCAAGGAAGGCATAGAAAAGTAAATAGCAAGTTTAAATTATTGTGAAAAATTTGATAAATATTTCTCAACTTAAGATACTTTATTTTATTAAAAATCTTTTAATGCTAGATCTAAGTTACCAAGATCTCGAAATTCTTCAAAATTAATTTTGAAAATGCAAATAACTGCATCCACATTAAGTAAATAAAATAGCAATAATCCCCTTTTAATAAAAATCTAATAAGTATATTGATAGAATGAAAGACAACTAGTATAGGAATTTAAAACTTCTAGGTCTCCCAGGATGGACTTAAAAATCCCAGAATTTGTTCCAAAAATAAAATTGCTGAAAATAATAAAACCCAAGCTGCAGTATATGAAGAATGTTTCTTATTTTCTAAAATAGTTTCATAGTTTTAAAATATTTTTAACACCTAAAACCCCAACAGCCTTCCCATTAAAAATATTTAAACTCACTGTACCATCATTTATAATCTTTAAAAAATCTACTACTATCTATAAACTATTAAATTAAAATTCTAATTTTTCGATTTTAAACTATTTTAATTTGATATTACTGTTTAACTAATGCTTTCAATGCTAGACCTGACAACCATGATGCGATATGCGTTTGGAAAGAACAAGATGAACCTAAAAATTAAAAAAACAGGATTTTTGTAAAAAATGAATTTACTTCCACCCTTGCAAGGCCCAGAGTATCAGTTAAAATTTCCAAGAAAGTCTATGGAAATTCTTAAGCCAAAAAATTATAAGTAAGAATCTAGCCTTATTTAATACATTAATTCTTTAATTTTCTCATCGTTCAAAGCCGTTTCTTGCTGCAAATCATGAAGCAGTTTTATATTAGTTAAAATTAAAACTTATACACTGTGATACCTTCAGTTGATCATATCTTCTTTTATTTTCAGATTCAATTTTTTTCTTGTTCTAAAGTTTAAGATTTTCTCTTGTCATACCTGGAGTGAGAAGATATCACATAATGTAGAATTGTTTTTATTATTTAAAATGACTCCAGCTGCTTACATTCCTCCAAAAATTTATCTCAGCTCAACAAGGCTTTCTTCAAATTGAGTTTTCACCATGCATTCTAAATTTATAGAAAACCCCTTTTTAACAAAGGCATTTCCATGACAAAATGTTAAAATCAATTAAACAAATTACTGTAAATCAAGGATTTCCAAGTTACTAATAATGTTTGACCAATAATCATAAAATCTGCTTTCCTTTTGGAGAGGATATCAATCAGAAAAAATAAATAAAAAGGCGGCAGTTTTAAGGGATTTTCTTTGGTTTATAAAAAAAACGCCTCCTGAATCTCATTGCTGTTTTCAACAGAAAAAGAAACTTCAATACAAATTATTGTTAAGTTATGAAAAAAAAAAAAAAAATAGTCAAATTTTTTTTTAATTTTTAAAACCTAAGTTAAGACATAAGCTAAGTTTAGTTATATCTCAATATATCTAGAATCAAAAGCTATACAGTATGATCAATTTCTTTTTATGATCATAGATATATATGCCTTTAATTTTGTAAAGTAGCAGTACTCCATGTACACTTATGTTTTTTAATTCAAACTTTTAAGCACAATACCTATATTTTCAAGTATATCATCCAGCAAAATGGATTTTTCATAGGGAGCAAAAATTTCTTCTCTTGTCACCCAGTTTTACCGTCCAGATATTTAGAGTTTCACTGTACAATTCTTAATTGATTAAACAAATTAGCCATCCCATATAACAACAAGGAAATTTAGCTTTTTAACTATTTAGTAGTTTTGATGGGGATCGATGCTTCAGAAACACCATCTTAGATGGCACCTTGGCCTTTATCAGATAAAAAGGACTAATTAACAGAAAAATAAATACGAGAGAAAACTTCCTTAGTGGAAAAATTGAGGAAATTGACACTTCCATGGATGTTTTGCCAATGATAAAAGCAGAATTTCAAACAAGTGAAATTTCCTACATTAAAATGCAAGTTATATATATATCTAAAATACACTGACAATTAGAAATTCCCAGAAATCTTAGATATTTATATACAAAAAGAAATAAAAAATTAAAATGCATCTAGGAGGTTATTGTTACTCGAATGACGACTTGGGCTCATCCTATTTTAAAAATTAGAACACAGCAAATGACATCACCATTTTATGTGAGACTAGACTCTGCCTGGAATACTGTAGCACTTGATTACATATTTTTTTATGCATAAATAAATTTTTTACTTGCATGTGGTGGCAACACTGGATTTCTATAAGTGTCAATTTTTCTTCTGTTTGACTCGAATTTTTCATTTTGAAATTTAATTTTTCCAAAAAAACTTTTTTCACTTTTCTTCAAAATATTCCCTGATCTTTTATCAAGTTCCTTGGCTTTTGCTAGTATCAGTTGAGCAGTCACCTTGATAATAATATACTGAATCTATTTCTCATTTAATTATATTAATTCTTAACTTTTGTTATAGAAAAATATTTATTCAATTTGAATATATATATATAAATTATATAATTTATAAATTATGCAATTTATAACAGCTAATCAAACCTTTTCATAGTTATGAGCACCATCTGGTAAAGCCAAAGTAGGTAAATGTTTCCAAGGATCTGGTAGATCACTTCCTTTGATGTTTTCTCCTTCAAACAATGGTGGATATGAATATTCTACCTAAATATTATAATTAACAAAAAAATTAATAAAATAATATAAGAAAGTCTTAGAACAAGATATTACCTATAATAAAAAATTTTAAAAACTTTTTAATAAATAATTTTTTTTAATAATTGACAGTATAGCCTATCAATTTTAATATATAATAAAACAAAAATTAAACAGCTGAATGTCAATAAACTTATTCAGTCTAAATGAAAGATTTAATCAAAATTTATAATTATTATATTGTTGGAAATTTGTTTGGTAATATTCTTTTACAAATTTTTCAGCATTTAATTAACTATGGTTGTATCTAAATGCTTTGTGAAAAATTATTTTGTTTACTATATGAATTTAATAATAGTTCAAACTTCAATAAAATAAATGTTATTAAATATAATGTAAATTAAATATATAAAGGATCATTATATATAGATATCAATTTAATGCCTTTCCTACATAAGCAACAAATACTTACAACACATCCCTTTTTATGATGAAATCCTATCACAAAAACATGTATTATAGGGGTATCACAGTTAAATAAAAGTGCATCTGCATCAGTCATTTTTATACTTTTACCTACAAAAAAAAAAAGTAAATAAATAAAAAGAAAAAAAAAAGATATATAAATTGAATTTTATAAATACATTTCGTAACTGGTTTTTAATTTTTTAACAACATTACAATATATAATCATTTTTTATAAACTTATAATTTTATATGTATATCAATAACAGTAAAAAAAGTTTGCACATAAATAAGTATAAAATGTAATAAGTTTATTAAAGAATAGCATTTTCATAAAAATTACATTTTATTTGCTTCCATACAAAAACCTCTAAAAATCAAATTAAAACTGTAATTTCAAGTAAAGCATTTATGACAATAGGCATTGCATGCCTTCAGAAAATAAAACTTATTTTAACTCCTTTATTTAGATACATTGCTGTTTAAAACTACATCTTTACTTTCTTCAGCTCTAGCATTGGACATTCTCCACATATTATTTTATTACAAATATTATACAATAATAATTATTAATTACATTTCAAATTTTGACTAGCATGAAAATTTAAAATGTAATCTTATGTATAAATCAATTACATTGAAATTTACATTTACTTTGAGATGTGCTTTTTACTATTCCAAATATAAATGTAACTATTTTATAGATTTTTTTAAACATTAAACTTAAATATTTATTTATTTTTATTTCTGCTATTTAAATCTCTTTAAAGGACTGTTTTGATAGAAACATTTCAAGTGTTTTAGAATGTTTTAAATGTTTCTTAAGTTATCTCTGAAAAACAGATAGCTTAAGAAACATTTATTTATTTTCATTTAACTTTATGTAATAGATATATAGTGATAAAAAAAAAAAAAAAACCATTTGCTTAAATACCTGTAATTGATTTGATTTTATTAAAATTAATTAAAACTAAAAAAAATTAAACACAACAAAATATATATATATAAAACTATTTATACTCACTGTGATGCAGAATAATCTACTTAAATTTACATTAAAAAATAATAACTTGCATCTGATGAGGTTGTATAATTTTTTTTCTTCAATTACAGCTATGTAATGCCATTTTAATCTTAAAATGCTATAAATATAGAAAGAAAAAAAAAATTAATAAATACAGTATATTGATTAATTATAATAATTGTTTTAAAAGTAACTATTTTTAAGACTTACCTGATTATCAATCCATGTTAAACTAGATTAAAAGTAATCTTAATGACCTCTTTTTTAATACTTTTTGAAGTTTTCAGAAACTAGAAAAAAAAATCCTTTTAATAAGTTTTTGGATAAAATGTTCAACTTTTTAATTTTAAAAAAGAAAAACAGAAATTTATACATTACATATTTAATTTATATATTTTTATATTTTATGAGATATTTTTTTTTTAAACAAATATATACCAAGTAATGATTAATTTAATATCATTATAAATATTACAGTGTTTAATTACAAAGTAACTGTTACAATTACATGAATTTTGAAGTTTGTAAAATAAATGACAGCCCTTTTACTAAACAAATCTGTTATGTTTAATCATCATCGGCGCAACAGACCAAGGCCAAGGCCAAGGCCGTCTACCTACTGGTAGATTTTGAGACGAGAGATGTTTTTCTTTGTATGGGGTAGGTTTGTCATCTCTACACCCAACAGTCATACGAGACTGGGACCTACGGCTTAAAGTGGATTCCGAATCACTACAAACATCCATGGCACCGCCGGGGACTCGAACCCGAAAATGATACCTAGCGCCAGAGTTATGTTTATCACATTAATAAAGGTAGACATAACTTATACATTAATCACATTTTCTACTGTCTCAATAATCATCATTTTAAGAATACAAATAGTTCATGCCATTAAATTTTTGATGATGAAATTTATGAAATCAATCTACATATAATATTATATTTATTCCTTTTTTTTTTTTTTTTTTTTTTTTATTTCATACAGTTTTTGGTCAAAGCTATCAAGGAATAAAATCAAATTTTTATTTCAATAATTTAAATTTCAAGTATAAAAATTACTCTAAACTGAAACGACAAAATAAAATTAATTTTTTAATGTACTATAAATAATATAAAGTAAAATACAATGAAAAATTAATGTATAGTGAATGCTGTTAGTAACACACAGATTAATAAAAATTTCTATAGTTCATTAATGTGTAAAATTCATGAGGGAAAATAAAATTAATGTTTTAACTATAACTATATTCATAATAAATGAAAATGTTATAGTTAAAATAAGTTATATAGTTACTTTATAATAGAAAAATTGATAATCAAGATAACATTACAGAAAATATTTTATAAAAAGAATTTACATTAAAAATTGAATAAATTAGATCTATTAAAATGGATACATTATAATTGTAATAAGATATAATTGTGAGGCATACTTATTATAGTATGTTGAAATTAATTACTGTTGATGAAATTTACATTTATATGATTTAAATAACATGAACTATTTAATAGTTATTAATAAATAAATAAATTTTTTTTTATCTTCTTATTGTCTGCATAGTATAATCAGTAATTTTTTATGTTTTAAGCATCAAAACCTTTATGTTTTCCCTATTTTTATAAAATTCCAATTGATCATTAGGTAATACAAAAACACATCTTATGGCTTTAAATATAAAGGAAAAATCATGAAAAAAAAAAAAAAATTTAAGATTTAATTTTCAATTTAATTTATACATTTTCATAAAAGCTTATTTTATAAAATAAAGTCAAAAACTTAATAATATTCATGTAAAAGTTTGGAAAATTATTTCTTTTATTACAATAAACTCATAAATAATTTTTTTAATGGGCAAATATTTTTTTAAACGATAAATTATTCGTGCTTGAGATAATTCATTTCAATTATAACAAATATTTAATTAAAAATTTATTTTTCAATTAATAACACATATTCAACAGGGTTCAAATAAATATGGTTTTATCACTTACAAGTGTATTTAAAGTCTTTATTGATTCTCCATTAGCATAAAAGATGGTATTTTATATTAACATGTTTATTTTATAAATATCTATCACTCTTAAAAACTTATTAAATGAAATATATAATAATACTTCTCTTGTACAAATATTGAATTAATAGTACGATTATGATATCGAAGCAAAATATGAAAAAAAATTCGAAAATATCAGAAAAATTGAATAATATTAAATATATAGTAAGGAAGAAAACAAAATATGATATAGTTAGGTTGCCGTTTCCAAAAAATGACAACATCACACCCAAATAAAAATGCATTTCCAAGAATATAAAACAAAGAATAAGAACAAAGATGTCAAATAATTCTATGATGCTGCAAACGTACCTTATCACATAATCATGCGAAAATTATTTTACATCAATGGTTTAACTTCAATGAGCTACACGCAGACTTCATCTGAAATAGATTTGTTGATATAAATAACTCAAATACATTTTAAACGAAATCAGAGGAAGCCATATGTGTAATTAGAAGTTGAAGTTAGTAAATATGTAGACTTTCTTTTAAATTAAAACAAATATTTATTAAATTGTTTTATTTCCCGACGTAATAACTAAACAAACTAAAACAAGAAGAAAACTAACAGAATTTCTTATTATATCATTAGTTTTTTCCAATTAAATGAATATTTTAAATACATTAACATGACGCTATATGCATATTTTTGATTTTTTAAAGACTAATAGAAAATTGGTCTACTGTAAAATGACCTGTTCATTGGCTTTGAATTCACTTACACAATAGGTTCTATTTTGAGAAAAAAACAATCCTTACAAGCTTTCTGCATATGATTTTACAGTATTGTAACATCAAAACCCATTCATTCATACAGGATTCAGAAGTGACGTCACGTTAAAAAATGAAGTCTACAGACAGCTAGTAGTTACAACTGGTTGGCCGTTTTGTGTATTAAAATAAGTCCAGAACACTCAACAAATACTCAATTTACTCATACAATTATAAATTCATTTTATATATATCTAGATATATAAATAAACAAAATTCGAGTGATAATTATCATAAAAATATTAAGCATTTATATCATCTGTTTATTTGTACTTAGAGCTGCTGTCTTTTTAAATAAGCAATGATTTTGTCACAGAGAGGCTGGGATTTCAGGTGCTTCCTCTGTGATTGGTGTTTTACTAAAATTTTAGTTTTTTGGTGAGCTTCGGAAGATAGTGTGTAAAGGGGTTCTGGTTTTATTTGATCAAAAATGAATTTAAGATGGTGCTTTAGGAATAATTATTATACGATTGATTCTGCTCTTTACCTGTTCATTAATTGGACAAATTAAGATTTCCGAAATTAAAAGTGTGCGGCTTTTAGACATTGTTTTTCTTTAGAGCCGATAAGATGGAAAGAAGAAACTGAGCTGAACCACCGTTGAGGGTAAGTGACATGTAAATAGTATTGTTATTCAATGAAAATGGAGCGGGGAAGCTATTATATACATTTTTTACATTGTATCTGTTGTTAAAATATGCTTCCATTTGATTTTGCGCAAACAGAACTTGCATCGGTGCATATATTTGATACATTAATTCCAGATATTTTTATTACGAGATTTTTATTAAAAGAATTATTCTTGAAGTTAAAAAAAATTAATTTTTATATTAGCATAATGATTGATGATATATTGTGGATTTTAGTAATCGTGAAATTTTTACCTTTCAATGTTTACAGTTGTCTTATTACTTTCAACTTTAAAACAAATATAATGGAGCTGATTGGTAAATTCTATATCGTAGAGGATAGTGAAAAAAACATTAAAACTAAATTATTGAAATGTTTTGGTAAAGTATTACTGCAATCCGGATCATATAAAAATTATCAAATTACAAATGTTGACGTGTTTTTTTCTACAAAATTAAATACGGTGAAAAATTAAACATTGCATTAAATTAATGATATATTTTATATTAAATTTGTTATAGATTTCTTTTCTGTAATTGTTTCAAAAATATTAAATGCTGTATGTGGGCGTTAGAGAATAATTATAGAAATTTTCAATTTTCTTTAATACTATTCGTATTTCTAAGGCTATTTTTGAGATTCAGACTTCATGGCAGGATGAAAATATTGCTGTTTTATATTTATTGGCATTGGAATTGTTAGAATGGTCATAAATAAGATATTTAATGTGTCTCATGTTCTTATTCTTTTATTTAATTTATTAATAATGTATTTATATCTACATATATAAATAATAATATAAATATCTGTTGGATCAAATATCTGTTATGTATGATCTTTTCTTTAAATAATATAATTTTAATTGAAATTTTTTAATGAAAGTATATAAGATCAGTGAAAATTGAATTAAAATTTTTGTTGTTTGTTTAAATTAATCTTATTTTTTTATAAAAAAATTATATTGTACGCATTTATAAAACCTATGAAAATATGTATAAAATTATGTTAAACAATTTTTTTCCTTAAATTACTAAGTAAAATCAATGCTTTCTAAAGTATTATTAATTAAGGTATAATTTAGATTATTAAAAAGTTACTTCATAAATGTTTTTCTTTCCTTATAACTAAAATTTGAAAAAATAATTAACTTTGTAGCTGTAAACAACTATTCATATGAAAATATTCGAGTTTATAGTTTAAGGTTTTACACATCAATTTTAAAAAATATAATTTAATTAAATTTAAAGATATAGTTGTTGATCTTCATAAATTTTCATTGTTTCCTTTATTATTTAAACATAAGATGAATATTTTTGTTCGAAATAAAATTATTTCAATACATATTTTTTTATGAAAACAAATTAGAGATAATTAATAAATTAAAAATATGATCAGTGTAATATTACTGCATATATGTAATGCCACTATAGGACTTTTTAAATCATCTTTCAGTGTAAGATTTGCCTGTTGCTTTAAGTATTGACATCTTATAGCAAAAGTTAAAGTATATGGACTATTAAGCCTTATACATCATAGGGTAGTTATTTATGATGTGGTGTTTACTTTCCGAATCAAGAATGTTTTATAAAAATAATAGTAATTAGCATAGTTGACAAAATGCAAATCTTCAGATATTCTATTCTATTTAAAGTAATAAGTGTGCAAGATTAGTTTATTGTATAATTTAAAAGCAAATATGGTTAAATCAAAAGATTTGTGCAATTGCTTATAAATAGCCTACATTATAAAATGAAAATTATTTTTGATTAAAAACTGTTTACAAGATGTTCTATTTTCTCTCAGTATAATATAATAAGGTTAATATACATTTTTTAAAACTAGAAGGTGCTTTTATTTAAATTAAATATTTGTGATTATGAAAAAAATTAAAATAAGTAGTAAATTTTATTAGAAATAATCAAATATTTATTAAATGAATTGTACTTATAACTTCCTGGATTAATCTTTTGTGTGTTTTCAATTTCTCAAATTATGAAATATGTACCAAGACAAGAAATGCTTAGGAAGGCAATTTTTTACATATTTTTCAGTATTTTTATTTCAATGATATAAAAAAAAAAATTATTGAAACTATGCAATTCAAATTTTTTGTTTCAAACATTTATAAATGTAACAATTTATTTAAATGTTTCAATTCCGAAATATTTTTGAACCTGATTGCACCTTCTTTTTAACCCTTATAATTGTCTCAAGTCATTGTGCAAGATATATTATTTATTTATTCTTAATATCTGAAAATATTTTATTGTATTCCTCTTATAGGATTCATTTTTTAATGGTTCATTAATGCTTTTTGGTATGCTTATATTGCTGTCTCAAATATAAGTCACAGCTTTTTTATTAAATTAATATTGAAATTGAGGAAAAAATATAATTGCTGCTTATGATGATAAGGCAGCTAGAGTTTGAAATTACTTACAATGAATTTAATATCATTGCCTACTTAAAGTAAAATTTCCTTCTATTACCAACCAACTTTTCATTCAAATTATCTGAATAAATGTTATAATCCATGCTGTTCATCAATGTAGATTAATTTCTCAGTTCCACAGGCTTATCATAAAGCCTTGAATTATTACAGATTATCTTCAGTGAAGATAATTTATTTTTTTCTTTAGATCCTAAATTTCTAATTTTTGCTGTGACTAAAATCAAAAATTTTTAATTCCTTTTCATTACTGAATATATGATTATACTACAAATATTATTGATTTAGTAAATATGCATTTTTGTAAATTTGAAACTCTTCTTTATTTTGCATGCCAATTAATTACTTCTGGCAAACTGCTTTACAGCTTTATCTAGTTTCCATTGAACATTACTTATAGTTTGTGCTGAAGCTGTATTTTGATTATGTTTAATTATCAAAACTTTTTTTTTTTTATCTAATCTGAATTTTTCTTTATTTTCTTCATTATTGTTGTATTTAAAATTTCTTTTTCCGTCTTCTTACATGTTTACTATTGATAACTTTTTCTACATAACTTCTATATTTCTCAATTATTCTTTACACACACATATGACTCCACCTTATATTTTTAAAATTTGAAAATAAAATTTCCTTTAATTGGATATCCTAAAAATTGGTTTTTGCTTGTCAGTACCAGTTTCTTCTTAAGTAAATATAAAGTAATTTCAGGTCAGGTTATTAAGTATTACTTATAAAATTCAGCAAAAGTCATTTTAAAAAAAAAAAAATTTTATCTCAGAGTTAATTTTAAATACTATTCAGAAAATTAAAATTTAGTAATTTAACCATAGTTATAAAAGTTTTTCAATGTGTATATTCTCATTTTTTAAATGATAGATAAATAAACGAATAAATAATTAATGTTTAATATACAATCATTCAAATTAACTTTTGATAAAAGCAAAATGCAAAAAATCTGAATTTTAGACATAAAAAAAAAAAAAATCAAACTGTATTTTTAACTTCATTTATGCAAACTGGGTTAGCAGATAAATAAATTTTATTAAAATTACATACAATCAAGAAAAAATTGATACAGAAATTTTTTATTACTAAATAATTATTAACTAGTGAATCATATTTTCTCATGATAAATATTAAATTTTTTTTTCTTTATTATTTATTGACTCATTATATTTTTCTGTATAATTTCATTGCATGTTAATGATCACTTTTATTTGTTTAAATTTGTTAGAATTGCATACTGAATTGGTAAATTTTTATGCTGTGTATTCATTTGTTATAGCATTGTTATTTTAAGTCTTAAGGAATTAATTTGAGAATATTTGAATCAATCAATCAATCTTTTGTAATTATTCTGTCAGTCCAGCACCAGAAAAAAGAAAATTCATGATACCATGGTATAAAAATAAAATATTAATATACATTAAAGGGCTATTTTAGGTGACAAAGCATCAAGGTGTATGTATATCTTTACATAAAGTAGAAAAACAAATTTATAAAGGTTTGACTATAAAAGGATTCATAAATTTATATTGAATTACAGCATCTGTAAATAAAAATATAAATTCTGTCTTTCATTTTGAATCACTAACGGTAATGTGCTTAATGCCTTAATTTATCAAAAAAATTTATCCTTTCAATTAAATTATTTATTTAGAATAAAAAAGATTTGCAATGATTCATTTATGGAAATTCTATTTTAAGAAAACTTATTATAATGTTGTAATTGCAAATTTACATAGAAAGATGGGGAGGGAAAAAGCATTGTATAATACTTATCATTAAATTAAATTTAGACGTGTCCACTAAAATAATTCTTTCATTTAAAAATGGTTGCTTTTCAAACTGAACTTATAAATTCATTTGTTTAATTCATAAATATACCATAATAATACATTAGGTTTTATCAAGTGCAGTAAAATCTTGTGATTCATGCAGATAGAAAAAAATTTTTTAAGCTTTTAATTTTACAATATGGGTTATAAAATTAGTATTTAACAAAAAGAATTATTTTATTGTTTTTAATTTATTTATTTTTGAAAAATTGTGTTTTTTATAGAAAGACTAATAACATGTTAAAACCTGGATATTGTAATGCTATGGAGAATACTTAAAAAAAAAAAAAAAAAAAAAAATATTAAAATGATTCATTTGTAATCTTCGGAATAATATTATTGACTAGCGAATTCTCCTTGGCAATCATTCACCCATTAAATCTTGAAAGATTGTCAGAAAAATTTTCTGTCGATCGATCTACCTGATTCTGCTTCTCCTTCCCTCTCATTCTTCTTTACAATGACCCCAGTTAATGTTTCAGCAAGGCACAAAGGATTAAATCTTATTTTTATTATAAGTAGTTGCTTTAAAATTTAGTAATATTACTTTGATTTTCAAACATTCACATAGATATGGCCCTCCTATTTTATTTCAAAAAACTTTTTAAATTTGATGTAATTAGTATGATTGGTTTTTCTTAATTCATCCAGGAGCCTGATGGCCGAATGGCTAGCGCTCCGGTACTCGGTATCACAGGCTTCGGGTTCGAATACTGTGCCTTGGATGTTTGTAGTGGTTTAGAATCCACTTCAAGCCATAGGTCCCGGTCTCATATGACTGTAGAGTGTCACAGAGCCTAATCAGACTTCTCACCCACATCATTCCCAAACTGTAAAAGGGCAACTTAGCTCTAGACACAGTGATGTGGTGTAATAATAATTAATTTTGGTGTAGTAGTAATTAATTCATCTATAGAAAATTCTACTGTTGTCTTTGTTTCATTTGCATTTTTAACAAAAATAAATTTATTTTGCAGTATTTTCTTTCTGAAATAAAAATAAAATACTTATATGTTGCATTTTTTAAATAATACATTATTTTTCTGATAATTTACATAAGTTTTAAACTGTAAATAAATAAAAAAATTATAAATTGTATTTATTTCTATCAAGAGTGTAATGTGTGTTTGTTCATTTCACTTTTAGAAAATTTAGGCTTATGAATATTAAAATTCTTTTGTAATAATAACATTAAAAATTTCATTTTCTAAAATTTACGTGATAGTGAAATATAAGAATCAAACATATTTTTAAAAATACATCTTCTGATATAAATGTTTCAAAAATTTGAGATTAGGTTATTAAAGTATTTACTTTTAAGAGTAATTTCATAGGCAAATTAGCAGGAAAGAACAATTTAACAGTAAACATGTTTAATTTCCCATAATTAATATAAAGACTTCAAAATGCTTTATTATTTATTTTAGGCTTTTTGTAAGTCATATAATGAAATAAATTTTATGACTGTATTATAAAAAATTTATCTGAACATCTATTAGTTAATCTGCTCATCTTCTTGGTGTGTGTGTTAATATTTAACAATTTTAATTTATTTTTTGTTGAAAAACTTGTTTCTTATAAAAACACTGTCTTATTATGTTAAGTCCTGGACAATGTAGTGCTTAGGAAGTTCTTGCATAATTTGTTAGCTGTACCATTTATTTTTTAAAAATTAAATATACTTTTGTAGTATAATAAAATCATTGTATTGATTTTTGTCTCTCTATATGTAAATCCATGAGTTAAAAACAAAAATATAGTTAAGAAATTAAAAATGTGAAATTAAAATAATATTAATATCAGGAGTATAATATTTATGAACAATCCTTTTGATGCTGCATTTTCAAATAGAGAATATCATCAGGTAATGAATAGTGTAATTGAGTAATAGTGCAATATTACCTTTCTACAATTTTTTTAATGAATACTTAAAACTATGTGCGATGATGGAGTAAGTATTCTTCATATCGATCTATTAATGATATTATTTATTAAAATAGTAGTAAATCTTAAAAAAAAAATAATTTTTTATTTTTACATTCTCTCCCTTCAAATACCTATGAATAGAATTTGGCATTTTTAAGTTTCATTTTAATTTATAAACATAATATTTTTTTTTTTTTTTTTTTTTTTTTTTAAAGCTTATTCAATCAGGGTTATTTGAATTAGTTATATCTGTTTTAGGTGGTTTGTCTTACAATGGATAATATACACAGTCTGGATCCAAGAAAACAAGAACTTCTGGAAGCTAGATTCTTAGGCAACAGAGTTAGTATTAAAAAAAAAATTCTGCAAATATCTAATTTTAATATATTTGATCATGAACTTTTGTTTTGGCATTGTAAATGAATTATTTTGTTTATTGAAAAAAAGAAACTGTTCATTAACATATAGAAAATTGTAACTGAATAATGAAAAGTATTCTCTCTTTTTTTTTTTAATGTACATAAGATCATTCTTAATACTTTTTAAAAACAAATAAATACTTGTTGAGATAATCTGATTAAAATCAATTAGAGATGTGTTTTCCCTTACAGGAGTAGATTTTGAATATTTCTTTCTCTTGGTAGATAAAAGTTTACACTTGATATCATTTCAAAATCTTATAAACAAAATAGAAAAGGATTTTTTTCTTTATCATAGAATACCTCTTATTTGTATTTGATATTTTCTACATAAAGCATTTGTTAATTCTATTAATCAGATTCATGAAGTTTTGAAATTGGCTGTTTTGTTGCAGTTAAATTTAGTGATTGCAATTTCCCAAAAATGTTTTTAAACAATTTGTTATTCATCTTTATCAGAAGAAAAAAAAAAAAATACTTGCTATAAGTTGTAATATTTATTTATTTATTTTTTTTTTTAATAGAAATAAGCAAAAATCATAGCAAGTATCTATTCATTTATCACCATCAACAGTGATCATTTTATAACAATTATTGATCTAGATATGTTCTCTTCTTTAGAGGTAGCTGCAAATCATATGGAATTGACAGTAAATGACTCTATACCAGGTACATAACTGTGTTAAAAACACCTTCAAGTTACTCTTAATCATTTAAAGATTGGCCTTCATGAGTTTGAAACTGTACCTGTTTTAATTATCTTGGATCTCTTATTAATGCAAAAAAGGGCATTATTTTTTAAATCCAAAACCAAATATCACTGGCCAACAAAATGTTCTTTGGAGTTTGCGCTCTATTGAAATCTTGTTTCTTCCCCAGAAAAACAAAAATTCTTATTTATAAAACTCTTATTAAACCTGTCCTAATGTATGGTTCAGAAACCTGGACTTAAACAAAAAATGGAGAACACAAAATTGCAGATTTTGAAAGAAAGGTTCTCATAAGTATCCTTGGAGGAGTAAAAAAAAAAAAAAAAAAAATGGTCTTTGGTGAAGAGGCTTTAATTTTGAAATTTATGGAATCTTTAATCTTCTTTCTTTAAGATATTAAATTTAAAAGAATGAATTGGGCCGCTCATGTTAAAATGGATGAAAAAAAAATCCAGTAAGGAGGGTTTTTGTTGCGAAGCCCTTCACTAGCTGTAAAAAGGAAGATCAAATATTGGCTTGTTTCACTAGAATCGGGTTTTAAAGTGATAAAAGTGAAAAATTGGCAAATTAAAGCAGAAAATAACCTGTCCTGGGGGGAACTTCAGCAGAAGACCTTTGTCCACTGTGGGCTGTCAAGCTAAATATGATGATGATGATCTAAATAGATTACTAAATAGATTAATTAAAATAATTAGTGAAATATTGAAAAAATGATAAAATAGCTAATAAATGTTATAAATTTTTTAAAAATAAGTTGTAAAGTGTTGTCTAAAGTTAATTTAGCATTAAAAATTTGTCAATGTGCAAAGCATGAGCATGAAAATTGATGTGAAAATATTTGTATGATTGTGAAGTATTAATTAATCTTTAGGGACAATTTTTAACTAATAATAAATATTTTTTCACACAATTTTTACACATAGCTAATAAAAGCAAAATAAAAAAAAAAAGGCTACTTCATATTTATTTAAAAGAAATAATGTTGAGTAAAATGTTCATTAGATTTTTGTAATATAGTAGTCCTTTGATGTATTGCATATTTTTACATTGCACATCAAATATTTTGATGGGGGTGGGCTTATGTTTCATAACTTTCAGAATGTATGTTTTTTTTTTTTTAGTGCATCATGTGTTTTTCTTTGCCTCCTGACATATATGGCGATTTATAGTTTTCCTTTTAAAGAGAAAAAAAAAATATAAATATTGTATAGCATTCCTTAAATCAGATTTTCAAAAATATTCTTGAGTTAACACATTCTTTTTAGACTCTAATTTCAATGCATGTTTCATTCATTGTCATTTCAATGCTCGTATTTGGTAATTAAACAGATATATTATAATTATAATTGTTTTACAGAAGAAAACTTGGCTGTTCTTGCTTTTCCGTAATTATTAATGGCAATTATGTCATATTATAGAATTATTAAGTGTGAGAGATGTGTCTTTTCCGTTTTCATATCTGTTGAACTTTGAATTAAACTTTTTTTCAAAAAGTCCTAAATAAGATTTGGCTAAAAAATAAATGCATATGAAAAAAATTTCAAAATATTGTTATAATTAGAGTTATAATTACACTGAGTATCTATTGACAATATATCCATTGTATAACAAGCATTTCAATTTTTTTTTTAACATATTATGTATATTATATTAAAAAATATATAAATTTTAATAATTAAAAATAGCTTATTTCTTACTTAACATATTTATACTTTTCAAATTATGAAATTTATTTGAATGAATGTATAGCAAATATGAAACTTTTTCTTTCCTAAGTATAAGATTCATTAATTACAGCTTATCCATCATTTAATGAGTTTTTACATGTAGAAATTAAATATTCTTAATAAAAAACAATGTATTTGAGTATCTTCATACTGTATACATGCACATAATATTACTATTTTACATAAGTAAAACAACATTCTATCTATCTATCTATTGAACAAGTATAAAGAAGATACTACCCAAAAAATTAATGATAAATAATAAAATTAAACTCTTCTATAATAATTAAAATTTGTAAATTTACTATTTTTTTTTTATTAAAAATATAAAATATAATAGTCATTTTATGTTAAGTAAATGTTTTTAAAGTAAATTATTGATTTATCAGTATGAAATTAAGAAGTGAGCAAAAAACTTTTTAATGTGTTTTTGTTGAAATTTTAATATGTATCTTAAAGCTTTTCTTTTTTTAAAGTCAAAATTTACCAAGTTCATTTTTATAATTAAGTTTATTTTTATAATTTGGGATATTTTACATCTTTGTATAAGCTTAAGGCCGACATTGACAAATTGAATCTTTCATTTTATATTTAAAAGTTTGTTATTAAATTAATTAAAGAAATATCTTTTTAGTTGTGTTAAAAAAAAAAAAAAAAAAAAAACCTGTAAAATACAAATATCTCAATTTGAAAAGGTTTACATTTTAAGTTTGATTCTTTTTATTTACAAAAGTAATAATGTTTGTCACTAAGTAATTTTTTACATGATTTATCTAAAACTAAATGCATGTGCATTGTACAAAGGAAGAAAATACTTAGTTAATTTTATTTTTATTAAAAGCTGCATATCAAAAAGATTATTAAAGCGGTCAAGTGTAAATACGAATTGATTGTTACGATTATTTTAAGTAGAAAATCCTGAATATAGGTAATAATGCGTAAATAATTGTTTTAATTGAAATCATGATTGAATATTATAAGTAAAATAAACTTTGTATGGAAATCATTGATTTTACTATTGTAAAAAGTGTAAAATATCCTCTATAGTTTATTTTGTATGTGTTTTCTTCATTATTCTTATACTTTTGCTGCCAAATGACAGGCAAACTTATTTTATATTTTCAGAGTTTTTCAAACAGTGTTCAAGAGCAGCTACTGCAGGCTCAGCAGCAAGTAAACCAGAATGCTAGCATAATGCAAAATACAAGTGGACTAAACCTTGCAATAGGTGCTAATAATAGTAATAGTAATAATAACCAAGATTCTAATCTCAGTGCTGCTAGTGGCAGTTCTGTGAATAGTGATAAAGAAACAGAGGTAATTATATTATCTTATATAATTAACTTGCCAATAAAATACATTCTATATTTGATGTTTCATTATAATTTAGAAAAAAATTGTATTTCAAGAAATTTTCTCATGTGTCATTTGAAAGAATTCTTAGTCTTTTGCAGCCTCTCTCCCTTTCAAATGTATCAATCACCTATTAATATATTATGAATTTTAAAATGTATTAGTTACAATTATTATTATTATTTTTTTTTTTTTGTGGTAAATTTTTACCATGAAAAATAAACAAATTACACCAAAACACTTTTAAGCAATTGATATTTAAAAAAAAAAAAAGTTATAATCATTAGAAAATGATGAAATACATAAAAAAAAAAATTTTTTTAATATATTTGTAAATACTCAGTTACAAAATAAATACGATGATATCTCTTGATATAAAAAAAAATTAACAATCCAATTATTTTGAAAATAACTATTTATTTCAATAGCAGTAAACTTTTTTATTTAATTTAAAAATAAAAACATCAAAAGCATTTATTTGGTACAATAAGCATAATGTATCATTCTTATCACATAATAGGAAAATTAAATGTAATTTTCTCCAAAAATTTATAATTTGTTGGATACCTTTCTTAAATGCCTTCCATTTTGATGTCATTTAGTTCATTTAATTTTGACTTACTGGAAGTAGGTTCCCCCCCATTTCTCTAAATGATTCCTTATCAAATCATTCTTCTTTTTAGTATGTATTTCTTAATTTTTCATTTCATACAATTGTTTAATGGGACAAATAAAGCTTTGTGTTTTCATGTATTTTACTGTGATGGAGTATTATTGGCAACATTCATGCCAAGTAAGATATGCAATTCATTTTGATATTTTTTTCTTTTTGTTGTTTAAAAATCCCAATTACAGTTTTTTATAAAATACAATGAAAACTTCCATGACTTATTTCTTGGGGTAAACAAAATATGTTCTTAAAGAAAGTCAAAATTCTAATAATAACAGTGATAATTTCAAATTATGGTAAAGGGCATAATAATAGTAAAGGGTGCTATTTTAACAAAGCAAAAACTATATGCTGCAAAAGTCTTATTATTTCTGTTGGTGATTTGAGCTATAAATAACATTACTATTATAGATTGTATGCATTTGTTTGTATAAAATGTTTTTATAGATGATTTAATGCTGATTTCACTGATTTTAATGATCATTGAAATCTAATTACATTTGGATTTAATTAAAATTCATAATTTTTTTCTCGCATTCACACTTATGTATTTCTGACTGATTTAAAGTATATTACGAGTGTACTAGTGTTAGAAAATTGTCAAAAAAACTAGGCATCAAATTGCGTAGTATATTTATATTCAATTTTTATATTTTATCAAAATATTTCTAAAGATACTTATTTTAAAAATACTTTGTTAAAATTATTAATTTTATTAAATTAATTTAGATATTTTTCTATATATATTTCATTTTAATTAAGATTCAAATCTCATAGAGATTTTTTTAATATTATTTACCTTAAAAATGTCGTTTTTAATAAATGATCATTTGCTGATTGCCAATTTTATTAAAATAAATTCAAAGTAGAAACAAATACGTTTTAAGAATATATTTAATGCATAAAACAATTATGTTTAAAATTTTATGGTTTCCAGAGAGGTTTTATATATATATATATATATATATATATATATATATACTTTTTAGCTGAAATAATTGTCTTAAGAAATATTGTATAAATTGGTAAAATTTTAAATAACATATTTTTTAATTTCACTTTTCATAACTATAAAGTTATTAAAACACTAAAAATAATTTGTTAAAACAAATTTATAATAAATCATAGCTTTTCAAAATTTTATGGGTGTAGGATTTATGTTCTAAAAATAGGAAAATGTAAAGATTTTGGAAGAATCATTGTAAATGCACAAGAGTAGCCCCCCTGCAATCCCCCTTATTCTGCAATCTTTTTATATTCAAAATTTTATTAGTTCTCTATATCCGAATTTACATTTTTTTTCTCAGTTTTAATCTATTAAATAATTCATAATTCATTATTCTGTATTATGAAAAATGCAAATAATTTATTGTTGTTTTTAATATACATGAATTTTTTATGTCCTTGTTATATTATTATTATTACTAAACAAAGACTACTCCGAAAAAATATTTTAATTGTATGCATTTGTCAAAAAGGGTTGTATTCTTTTTTTACCATATATTATGGATTCTACAATTTAATTGATGGATTAAATGTATAGATAAGTTTTTAATACATTTCTTGTTACCAAAAAAATGTTAACATCATTGTGTGCAAATTTCATTATATGCAATATATTTTTAAGGGTAATTAATTTATTCAACTTTTTAAAATAAGTATATAAGTGTATCCTATTAAAAAATAAACTTCTATCAAATTTTATTTTAAATTACGGCATATATCAGTCAACTATAGTATAAAAACGAAGTTTTAAATATATTTGAAAATTAATTTATATATTTTCCCTTATTTTCATTTCGATTATTAAAAAATGTTAATATCATTTAATGTTCTTTTAGTTAAATAATGAATGAATTTTTTTTTTTTTTTTTTTTTTGTTATTGTTGTTAGGGAAAATTATTTTACTGCTATAATAATAAAAAATCTTTTTAAAATATGGCGCTTTAGAACAATTTATATTTTACAGGGTCCCTACGAGGTCTCTAAAGTCACAAAAGCCCTCAAAAAATCAAGAAATGGCAATGTAGGTCATGAAATTTTGACTGATTTTTTTTTTTAATCAAATTTATCACATTATATAAGCTTTCAAATTTGTGCTCCCAAAATTAAAATTTACAGTGTAATTTGTAACTGTTGATAGAGAAAAACTTTAATAATTTTTAATTCATTTATCATTTGATTTAAAATATTCAAAAATAAATGTAAAATAAATTTTAAAATTTATTGATTTATATTTTTCAATGTACGTATTTCATATGAAATGATACTGAACATTGTTTAGTAGTTAGATTATTAAAAAAAAATCATATTTTTGCATAGTCTAAAAATATTATTTTATTAATATTAATAAATGATATATGCAGACAAATGGAGATCATAAATATAGCATTAGATATTACATTAAAGAAATTTCTAAGTAAATTGCATTTAAAGAACCAAATGTATTATGTTAAATATATCTTTTTAAATAATAAACTTCTTAAAAATAACTATTTTATTTGTAATGCAATTCAATTACATAATTTATAATACACTTCTAAATTATGTAATTGAATTATTAAAAATGAAATACATTTGTAGAATGAAAGAATAATAGAAAATGAATACATTTTGTAGAAAATGTTTTTACTACTTTTCATATTTTTGAATTTTTGTGTTTAACATCCAATAATTTGACCAATATATACATATATATTTAAATGCATTTCTATAAATATTAGAAATCTTTTTATATGCAAAGAAAAGAATATAATGCTTTAGCAAAATGTGATATTGACAAATTATTAAAATAAATTTTTGTAATATAATGATATTAATATATAAATGCAACAATGCTAAAGAAACTTTTTATTAAAAGAATGAGGAAGTATCTTTAGAGCTATTTGCCCATTGATAAATTGACTTCTGTGTGCTAAAATATTTAAGCTATGTGTTTCTGTTATTTGTTTTTGTGAATTATCTGTATTCTCTTTTATTAATATTTTTATATAATTCAAATTGCTTTATTGTATTTTAGTCGCCTGATAAATATACTCCACACACACCTCATAGACAACAGTCTACAGAACGAAAGCGAAAAAGAAAAGATGACTCTTCCTCTTCAGGTAATTTTAAAAAAAGACTTTCTGTTAAATGTCCATGAGTATTTTCTTAGGAGGCCTCAATAAAAAATGTTTTTTGTTCCTTATGAAACTTTTTAGTTTTCAAATTTCTAATAAAGATAATTTCATACATTACATTATATTATTTATTCACAAATTTATATTTTTGTAGAAATAGTTTATTCAGGAAAGAATTCAAGGCCTGAAGCTTCAAAGAAAATAAATGAATACTTCAAAGTATGTATTTTAAAATTTAATTTTCTTTTAAATTAAATTATATTTTGTATGTCATTGTGAATTATTTTATTCATTTGATATTAAAAATTGTTTTCCAAGCATTTCAATTTTTTTATTGAAACTTTTGGTTAAAAGCTTTAGCATTTTGAAATGAATAGTAATTTTTTTTGTAGATTTTGAAGATGCATTAAAATGCATTATTATATTCAACAAATGATAATTTTTTTACTTATAGTTTTAATTTTAAAAAAAATTTTCAAATTACTAAGAATATTAAAGAAATTTATTTTGGTGTATTTTTTATTAGAATTTCAATTGGCCTAACTCATTTATAATGCAATAATAATTTGGAGCTTATTAACCTGATTTTGATTTTGCTAATATAATTTATTACAATCACTACTTCAAAAAACAAGTAGAGTCTAAGATGATTATCATAAAATGTTTGATATTGGCTAGTATTTATATTTTTCCCCATACAATGCTTCAATAACAAGCAGTTACACTTGAAAATCTTTCCTGAAAACTTTTAATCCTTCTTGTACCATATGGATTACTATTTTCTTTTCACCACACACCATCCTTATCAGTTAGAAAGGCGAGAGTGGAATGTCAATAGGCCTCATGTAGACTACAAACAGGACAATGCCTTACCTTATGGGAGGACTTTAAGTGTAACTGCCCCACATTTGTGTATCTTATGGGAGAAAAAACTCCCACCTGGTAGTTTGATTTATAGAGGCTTTACACATCACAATCACCATCAATTTTTAAATTAGTGACTACAGTTCAGTGAACATTACTTTAAAAGATTTTTTTTCAGTCTATTTAGAACTAAAACTTAAAAACTTGTATTTGTTTTAAGAATTTTTTTTTTTTTTTTTTTTTTTTTTTTTTTGCACGTTTTCTGAATTTTTTTAATTTTTTTTTTTTTTTAGTATCCACCATCTCCACAAGCCTCTTCTTTACAATCGCCTCTCTCTGCAATGGGCAGCAGTTTAGAGTATGCTCAAATGATGACCACCTCAATACAGAGGAATACCACAATTTTTCATAGAGCTGTACAGACAGAACTTACTATCAATAAAATAAAAGAATTGGAAAATAAATCGGCAATGGATATAGAAATACGGGATAACAGAATAGATGAATTACAAAGGGGTATGTTAGATTCTAGAAAGGGTATGTTCTATACCTATTAATATTACAATCTATAGTTATGGTTAAGTTATAGTAACTTTTTTTCTGTAGTTTTAAGAAAAATAAATTTAAAAAGAAAGTTCTTCTAATCAGTAGTTTTGTCATCAAATAGTTCAGATCAATTGTTTATTTTTGCTTTGTTTTGTTTAAAAATGTAAAATCACTATTTTTTATTAACTTTCATGTTTATATTAATTAATTAAAACATCATTTTGCTTACTGATAAAAAAAAAAAAAAAAAAATGTGGTTACATTTCATCGCCCAGAGTTTCCATAAGTTTTTCCTTTTATTTTTTTAAAGATCTATGTTTCTTTAAGTTTTCATAGTAAAAAGTCATTTTTAGTCACCCTTTTTAGTTATTTTTCTGAAAATTTTGAGAAATAGGCAAATTGTGCATAACATTTTTATTAGTTTTTCAGCATAGAATCCATGTAATAGAAAAACAATATTACATTAATATTTGAATTTTAGACAGTCATTTTCTATCAGTTTTCCTTTTTTTGTCATATATAAAATATAAGTGTTTAACATTATTTGTTGTTTTTTTATTATTATATAATTTTAATAGTTACTAAAGCTTCTTTATTTTATTGCAATAAAAAAAAACTGTATTTTTTTTATAGGCTGGTGATGAGTATAAAAGGCAAGTTAATGCTCACCAAAAGATTATAGATAAACAAAAGGAACAACAAGCAAAGTGCTTGAGTGTTACTAAACAGTTATTGATAGAAAAGGTATTGTGAAATATTCCTTAAACTTTATTGCTTAATGTTCTAATAATTACTTGTTTTATTTATTTTTTTTTTTAAATGAACTCGGAGCAAAGATATCCTGAAAAAAAAATGGACAAAACAAATATGATTTTGAAAGAAATATAATATATTCCATCCTGAAATATAATTAATCTCTTTTAAATATTAAAAAAAATGAATTTCAGACATAGGCATATAATCAAAAAACATATTTATGTAATGTACATGTAATATTTCTCATATTTAAGTGCAATATTGTTTTTTGCTTTTAAATTATTTAGATAAAACAAAGTAGTCGGAAATTTATTCTAGCAAACTAATCAGATAAAAAATTACTTATGTAATATGGAGAATTGTTGAGTGATATATAAAGGGGTAAAGTTGTCAGACATACTTTTAGTGGGTTACTGTAGGTTTATCTGATTGTAGTGTCCTCTCTAATTATTTAGATTATTTGAAATTTTTATTCTTGCCTTTTATTAGTGTTTTACATTTTTGTTTAAGTAATTGATTAGTGTATATTTTAAAGTTAAAATAGATATCTATGTATTGTACATGTTGCTTTAATTATTGTTGTGCAATGAAATCTAAGGCATGATTATAAAATTTTAATAAATCTGTTTAAATATAGAATGGTTGCATATAAACATCTTACAAAAAAATCACATAAATATTTAATTTCGTTTTTATATTTTAAGGATCTTAATTAGTGTTACAAATTTTTATCATTGGTGGATAAATGTCAGAGATCATATTGGATTTTAATGCAGAATTGTTTAATCTAAATGTCCACATAATTTTTCTTTGATTTAAAATCTTTTTATCACAAAATGATAAAAAAATTCCTTTTATTTTTAATGTATGTTTTTAAATTTTAATTAGCCAAACACTTTAAATTTTAATTAACATATTTAGGAATTTCATTCTTTTAATCATAGTTTAATTTACTTTTCTAATATAGAGTACAATGGAAAAAAAAGCTGCCAGACAAAAATGCATGCAAAATAGGTTACGTTTAGGACAGTTCATTACTCAACGTCAAGGAGCTTCATTTGTTGAAAACTGGGTTGATGGATATGCTTTTACAGAGCTAATAAAAATACGTCAAGTTTTTTATTCAAAAACTAAATTATTTTGTACTATTTTTATTTATATCCAGATTTACTTAAATTTCTAATTAAAAACCTTGTTTTTTTGTAACCTAAAATAATTTTTTGCAAAATTAGCAGAAGTTAATTCTATTATATATATAATAGAATTAACTTCTGCTAATTTTGCAAAAAATTATTTTAGGTTACAAAAAACAAGGTTTTTTAATTAGAAATTTAAGTAAATCTGGATATAAATAAAAATAGTACAAAATAATTTAGTTTTTGAATAAATATATATATATATATATATATATATATGTGTGTGTGTTTTGTTATTGATGGCTAAATATTGTTCAATATTTCATTATCTAAAAATTTTTATTTTCTTCAAAAATAGTAATTTTAAACAAAATATTTAAAAAATTTTTGTTTAAAAAAGCCAAAGACAAAAAAATTATCTGAATAAATAATACTAATATCATTTTGTAAGTATTTTTTATTTATTTATTTACTTTAGAAAACAAGAAACCATTGCCACAGAGAGAGAAGAAATAGAAAAACAAAGAAAACAATTAGGAAAACGGAAGCCTAGTACAACACAGCCTAAGGGCAGGGCAAATAATGGTCCTGCTATAGCAAATGGAGATTTTGCTAAACCAGATCCTCCAAAAGAGTAAATATTTTAATATTAAATTTGGTTTTTTTTATTATAATGTGTTAATTTAAAAAACACATCACAGTAACTTCTCATAACATGCTATGTTTTGGAAGACAAAAAAGCACAGTACAATTGATAATTTTATCAAGGTTTGTTAGTTAAGTTTTTAAGAAGGTTCATTTGGTATTTAAAATTAGGATAATTTGTATTTAAAAGTTAATGATATGAATTTATTTAACAAAATTTGCAATTATAGAGAATTGCTGTTAATAGCTGTACATTAATTTCTACATAATTAACATTAAAAAGTAATTTAAAATCTTTACTTGTGTGACCTTTATCCTTAAATTAAATGTAAATTAATTCATTCATAAAACCTTATGGCTAACCGTTTATTATTGATTGAAATTGAAGTATTTTTGCTTCATTAAAAACACTATAGAATGAGTAAAAAAAAAAATTGTATCAGTGATGGTTAAAAAGATAACTTTTTTATTTCTGTATTATGAAGTTTGTATTGCATTGAAAAGGCTATGTATTTTATATGCTTTGTCAAATAATTTTTCTAAAATGTTAAATTTTTCGATCACACATATAAAAAAAAATCTTAAATATATAAGAAAAGAAAATATATAAGCTTCTTATTAATTAAAATTAATTTTTGTTTCTACTAGATCACAAACAAAAATTCCAAACTAATATTTTTAATTGAAAAGTTGTATTTGCAAAGTTGTGCATATTTGGAAAGAAAGTTATATATCATAACCTCAAACAATATTAATATTAAAAAGCATACAGGAGGATCAAAATTATTTTTCAGTTGCAATAAAAATTTTTAATCATTTTCTTTTCTTTTTAGTGCTGTTCAAAAACTATCATGGGCAGATTATTATGAACATGAAGAAATTTTAAAACTGAGGCAAGCTGCTTTAAAAAAGGAAGACACAGATTTACAAGTAGAATTAGAAAAACTTGAAAGAGAGAGAAATTTACATATAAGGGAATTGAAACGTATTCATAATGAAGATCAATCTAGGTAGATCTTCATTTAAGCATATTATTTTTCTTTTTTGTAACTTATCCTAGTATGATACAATTTTGTTATTTTATTTTATGAAGGTTCAATAATCATGCTGTGCTCAATGAAAGGTATCTACTGCTAATACTTCTTGGAAAAGGAGGTTTTAGTGAAGTTCATAAAGTAAGTTCATTTTGTAAGTCACTAAAAATACTAATTCCTCTTAATCTTTTTAAAGTGCTTTTAAATTTCGAAATGTACTTTTATTGAAAAAATGTAAATAAGAAATCCTTTTCAAAGTGTTATTTAAATGTGATTTAAAAATATTTATTTCATCAAAATAAAACATGCTTTTTAATAATAATAATAATAATAATATGCCTGTGTTTTTAAATTAATTCTTGTTAAAAATGTTTGAATGTATAGTATAGTATCCAATTATTCATATGTAAGATGGGGAAAAAAAAAAATGTTTTCTTCTTCTTTTTTTCTCCCCCTAGTGTAAAGAAGTTGAATTTCATGCCTGATAAGTATTAAAGATTCAAAATCATTATGTGAAATTCTTATCTACAGATGCACAGATTGTTGCCTGACACTTTATAAATTCATTATTATTTTAAAAGCTTGTATGAGAGAATTTTTTTTTTTTTTTTTGGGGAGACTTTTCTAATTTTTATTAAGTATTAAAAACTAGAAAACTAATCTAGTTATACTACTTTAATCAAAAATAAAGTGAACAGTTTAAGAATATGTTTACTGTGTTTTTGTAATCTTGATTATAAGAATTTCTGTCAATACAGTAAATACAATGCCATGATCAACTTCACAGACAACTTACTGTTATGTCCCTCTCATAAAATTTCAATTTCACTTTATATGTTGTGTTATAAGAAACTTGCAAGATTTTCTGCTTTGTATGAAAGAAGGAAATCATGAAATGGGACCAGTATTTGGTTTATTTTTAAAAATAAACATTTAAATGTTAGAAAATAATTTTATTCTCTGTTTTCTAATTTATTTAAAATTTTTAACTTTTTTTAATAATGCACATATTGTTTTATAAATATTTATCTAAAAATTTACTTTTAAGTTAATTTGCTTTTTTCATTCGACATATAGATTCAGAAGTCTGTGTATCTTTGCTGTAAATATTAAAGATATAGGGATCATCTGATTAAAACACAATTTCATGAAGTACACAGCATGATTATACATATGCATAATAATGGAAAAAAAGCTTTTTTTTTTTTTCATAATATATATTATATACTTGGCCTTCTATCTTAAAACTTTTATTTATTTAGCTTGTGAATTTAATGCCGAAAAGTTGAACCTAGCAATAAAAGTTAACTGTTGGATTCAGTTTCTTCCCAAATAAAAAAGAAATTCATTTCTTTCTTGGACAAATGCTGTAAATACATTTTTCTTATTATTACATTTTAACAAGAAGCATTCCTTGTGAATAAGGAAATGAAATGAGGATTATATATTTGATTAATTTATGTTCATGTTTCATATCTTTTCACATTCGTTCATGTTATTTCTTTCATAGTTATGTTGCTAGCAGCTGTTAGTAATTTTCATAATCTATATACTTTTATCCCCTCATTTTTAAAAAATTTATGTGGCATTTAAATGCAGTTGTACTGTATAAAAATATTTAAATTCTTTCTTATCTTTATCAGGCATTTGATTTAAAGGAACAAAGATATGTTGCTTGCAAGATACATCAATTAAATAAAGATTGGAAGGATGATAAAAAAGCAAATTACATCAAGTGAGTAATATGCTCTCCTTTTTAACTATCTTACCTTATTCTTGATACCATCAAATGCAGGTTTTATAGCTTAAAATTACTGCTAAACTAATTTTAAGTTATGAAAAATATTTCCTGTAAAAGCATTATTGTGTAATATAGAATTGAAGTATGTTTATTGGAAAGTTATTTTCTGTTGTTTTAAAAAAGGCTTTTTATAATATATATTTTGATTAAATGTTATATAAATTAATATTCAAATTAATGCTATAAGTTATACATTTCCTTAATATTAAAGCTATTATTATAATTATTTGGCTTTAAAAGAGAAATGCTAAGCATTTTGTTCACCACTTTATGAAAAGTATATGAAATTCATGCTAATGTAAGTAATTAATGTAAAAAGTGTTGAGACAGTTTTACAAAACAATTTTTCATTAAATTTTAATTTGCTTCTAAAATTTTCTACAATCTTATTAATTAAATGTAATTTTATTGTATAAATAGAAATTTGATAAAAATAAATATCACCATCTGGAATATATTTCTTTTTGGTTTTTTTGTAGGCATGCTCTCAGAGAATACAACATACACAAATCTCTAGACCATCCTCGTGTTGTTAAGTTGTATGATGTATTTGAAATTGATCCTAATTTAAGTAAAGTTTGAATTATATATACACTCTGCTATTGTAAGCTAACTTTTCTCAAAATCAGTTCCCTCCTTTACCTTTATTTTTAAGGTTTCAACAGAATTATGATTTTTATTTTGGTATGATTTTAATTATGAATTTATGGTTCTTAAATTAGTATTTAATATATAACAGTTTAAATTTCATCTATAATTAATTCTATATTGAGAAAATTAAATGTTGTAAAAGATCCTTTATATTAACAAAATAAGAATTATTTGAAATGAAAATCTTAGCTATTAAAATATCCTATAAAAATTTGAATTTATTAACCCCTATTATCATTCTTAGATATTTATTCATTTTACTATTATTTATCACATTATAATTTTTGCTCAAATATTTAAAAATCTTTTCATCTCAGAATTTCATGCTAATACATATTCTTGTTGTTTTCTATAGAAATAGAACCTTCAAAAATATTTGAAATTTTTCTTCTATGAAAGTAGAAAATTTGAAATTACCAACAAAAATTCAATACTTAATTGTTGAAAAGAATTTTTTTTTTTAATGATTGAAGTATGTGGTAAAATAATAGTATTAATATTTAAAACAAAAATTGTAATGATAAATCATAAAGTTCTGATTTTTATAACAAACATACCATTGATGAGTTATTTTTTTGTAATAACCAAATAGATGTGAAATATATTGGAAATTTTCTTAAGCAGTCCTTTTTATATCTTAAACTCTGAAGCTGCATTCGCTTATATATATATATATATATAATTAAAAATCTTGATTAAATTTCACATTAATCATAGCTTATGTTGATTCAGAATGTTATTTACTTGTTTGTGTTAATGTTCCATTCTAAATGTTTTCAAAATTTAGATTTAATGAATTAAATTATTTCATGTTACACCTTTGTTAAAACATTTAATCTTAGTTTTTAATGTGTTATAAAAACTTTGTGTGGATAATTTAATTGGAAATCTAGAATCTTTTGAAATAAAATTGTTTTGATATATCTCATCAAATTGTTTTTCAAATTATTGTGTTTATATGAAACTATCCAATCCTCTCTTTGTGTAAACCTTAGTTAAAGTTGTATTTTGTATATTTTTCTCGTGTTCATCAAATTTTTAATGCTATTTTTATTATTTTAATTATTATTAATTTGATAAATTTTTGTTTCTACTTAACAGATTTTGTACAGTATTAGAATATTGTGATGGCCATGATTTAGATTTTTATCTGAAACAACATAAAAACATACCTGAAAGAGAAGCGCGTTGTATTATAATGCAAGTGGTCCATGCTCTAAAATATTTAAATGAAATAAAGCCACCTGTTATACACTATGATCTAAAACCAGGTGAGAGCATATGTATAAGGTAATTTTTTTCATTTTTATAAAATTACTGTAACAATGATTATAGTAAATAAAACTTAGATTGCCATGATTGATTTTTAAATTTTTTCACCATACAAGTTCAGTTATTTAATTAATAGTTATGGTTGAATGCATAAAATGAATAAAGTGTATATTATATCTATAATGAAATGGTATTGTATAATGTTTCTAAGTTAAGAATATTTTTAGAATTTCATAATTTAATATTTAATATGATTTTTTTTTAAACATAATGTTTTTTTTATTGATCATAGATCTTGATA